>NW_020872066.1:479465-484465 GCF_003789085.1 Penaeus vannamei | reverse complement strand
AAAAGTCAGAAGCACGCGATCCGCCCCGGCGAACGACAGCCATCAACCAAAGCCAAACCTCACCGAGAAATAAAAGGACGAAACGCAACCCTTGTGAGCTGTGAAAGAGAAAGAAAGAAAGAAGAGGGCGAAAGAAAGAAAAGAAAGAGAAAGAAAGAAAGAAAAGAAGGGGAAAGAAAGAAAAGAAAGAGAAAGAAAGAAAGAAAAGGAAGAAAGAGAAGAAAGAAAGAAAAAATAAAAGAAAGAAGAAGAAGAAAGAAAAGAAAGAAAAAGAAAAAGAAAAAGAAAGAGAAGAAAAAGAAAGCGAAAGAAAGAGAAAGAAAGAAAAAGAAATGAAAGAAAGAAAAAAGAAAGAAAGATAGAAAGAAAAGAGAAAGAAAGAAAGAAAGAAAGAAAAGTCAGAAAGCACGCGATCCGCCCCGGCGAACGACAGCCATCAACCAAAAGCCAAACCTCACCGAGAAATAAAAGGACGAACGCAACCCTTGTGAGCTGTGAAGAAAAGAAAGAAAGAAGAAGGGGAAAGAAGAAAAGAAAAGAGAAGAAAGAAAGAAAGAAAAGAAAGAAGAAGAGAAGAAAGAAGAAGAAAGAAAGAGAAGAAAAAAGAAAAAAAAAGAAAGAAAAGAAAAAAGAAAAAAAGAAAAAGAAAAGAAAGAAAAAAGAAAGGCGAAAGAAAGAGAAAGAAACAAAAGAAAGAAAGAAAGAAAAAAAAGAAAGAAAGATAGAAAGAGAAAGAGAAAGAAAAAGAAAGAAAGAAAAAGTCAGAAGCACGCGATCCGCCCCGGCGAACGACAGCCATCAACCAAAAGCCAAAACCTCACCGAGAAATAAAAGGACGAACGCAACCCTTGTGAGCTGTGAAGAGAAGAAAAGAAAGAAGAAGGGGAAAGAAGAAAAGAAAGAGAAAGAAAAAGAAAGAGAAAGAAAGAGAAAGAAAGAAAGAGAAAGAAAGAAAGAAAAAAAGAAAGAAAGAAAGAAAGAAAAGAGAAAAGAAAGAAAGAAAGAAAGAAAAAGTCAGAAGCACGCGATCCGCCCCGGCGAACGACAGCCATCAACCAAAAGCCAAACCTCACGAGAAATAAAAGGACGAACGCAAACTTGTGAGCTGTGAAAAGAGAAAGAAGAAAGAAAGAAAGGGAAAGAAAGAAAGAGAAAGAAAGAAAGAAAGAAGGGGAAAGAAAGAAAGAAAGAGAAAGAAAGAAGAAAAAAGAGAAAGAAAGAAGAAAGAAGAAAGAAGAAAGAAAGAGAAAAAGAAAGAAAAAGAAAGAAAAGAAAGAAAAAAAATAAAAAAAAGAAGAAGAAAGAAAGAAAGAAAGAAAAAGAAAAGAAAGAGAAAGAAAGAAAGCGAAAGAAAAGAGAAAGAAAGAAAAAGAAAGAAAGAAAGAAAGAAAGAAAGAAAGAAAGAAAAAGAAAGAAAGAAGAGAAAGAAAGAAAGAAAGAAAAGTCAGAAGCACGCGATCCGCCCCGGCGAACGACAGCCATCAACAAAGCCAAACCTCACCGAGACATAAAAGGACGAACGCAACCCTTGTGAGCTGTGAAAGAGAAAGAAAGAAAGAAAGAAGAAAGAAAGAAAAAGAAAGGAGAAAAAAGAAAGAAAAAGAAAGAAAGAAGAGAAAGAAAGAAAGAAAAAAAGAGAAGAAAGAAAGAAAGAGAGAAAGAAAGAAAGAAAGAAAGAAAGATAGAAAGAAAGAGAGAGAAAAAAAAGAAAGAGAAAGAAGAAAGAAAGAAAGAGAAGAAAAGAAAGAGAAAGAAAGAAGAAGAGAAAGAAAGAAAGAAAGAAAAGAAGAAAGAAGAGAAAGAAAGAAGAAAGAGAAAGAGAAGAAAGAAAGAAAGAAAGAAAGAAAAGAAAGAAAGAAAGAAAGAAAGAAAAGAAAGAAGAAAGATAGAAGAAGATAAAAGAGAAAGAAAAGAAAGAAAGAAGAAAAGAAAGAAAAGATAAAAAGAGAAAGAAAGAAAGAAAAAGAAAGAAAGAAAGAAAGAATAAGAAAGAAAAAATGAAAGAAAGAAAGAAAAAGAAAGAAGAGAAAGAAAGAAAGACAAGAAAGAAAGAAAGAAAGAAAAAGAAAGAAAAGAAAAGAAAGAAAGAAAGAAAGAAAGAAAGAAAAAGAAAGAAAGAAAAAAAGATAGAAAGCAAAAGGAGACGACACAACCCTTGTGAGCTGTGAAAGAAGAAAAAAAGAAAGAAAGAAAGAAAGAAAGAAAAAAAATGAAAGAAGAAAGAGAAAGAAAGAAAGGAAAGAAGAAAAAAAAAGAAAAGAAAGAGAAAAGAAAGAAAAAGAAGAAAAAAAGAGGAGAAAAAGAAAGAAAGAAAAAAAACGACAGCCATCAACCAAATGCCAAACCTCACCGAGACATAAAAGGACGAACGCAACAGAAAGAAAGAGAAAGAAATAGAAAGAAAAGAAGAAAAGAAAGAAAAAAGGAGAAAGAAAGGGGGAAAGAAAGAAAAAAAAAGAAAAGAAAGAAAATAAGAAAAAAAAAGACAAGAGACGAACGTAACCCTTGTGAGCTGCGATGGGTTTCATGCTCGTCGTCCCAGCGAATGCCTTCGCGAGTGAGCTTCTGCCTCGCCCGGAGAGCTTTGTCCATCCGAGAACCACTTCCTCTTCGCACCTCGTCTTTCTTCTGGCGTCGAGGAGGAGAGGAAAAGAGGAATATATTTTCGTCTCTTTCTGGGAGGGGAAAAGAGGCGTTGCTTCATCTGCTTTTGTTTCCGTAATCTCCATATTAAGTCCAGTCTTGGTCGAATGGTGATGGATGACGGATGACGCTGGTGATGTAGGGTCTGGCTGACTACGGTGGCGTTGAGGGGCTGACGATGGTGATGTTGCTAGGAATGGCTGACGAATCTGACGTTATCCCGCCTGGCTGACGACGATATCCTACCTGGCTGATGACGATGACGCCGAGTGACTGACAGCGGGCGACGCTTCCATGCCTATCTGCTGACGATAGAGACATTCCCATGCCTAGCTGCTGACGCTGGCGCCATCATGCTTGGCTGACAACGCTGACGCTCTTACAACAGGCTGACACCGCCATGCCCGCTCCCACCAAGGGGTTTCCGCCGCACTCCGCAAACACTCTGTCGCGCCGAGCTGTTGTGTTTCTTTTGTTTATGTATGCATGAGAAGCTTCGGGGTAATCTGTGATCTACCTGCCTGCCAAGCCACGCCAATCAACTCTGCCGCCTCCCTCCCCTTCCTTTTCCCTCTCTTTCTCCTCTTCCTATTTTCCCTCTTCTCCTTTTGTTCCTCTCTTTCTCCTCTTTTCTTCTCCTTTTCCTATTTTCCCTCTTCTCTTTTTCTCCCTCTCTTTCTCCTTTCCCACTTTTTTCTCCGTTTTTTCCTCTCTTTCATCCTCTTTCTCCCTCTTTCCCCTCTGTACCCTTTCTCCCTTTCTCATATTTTCCCTCTCCTTTTCCTCTTTTTTCTTCTCTTTCTCATATTTTCCCTCTGTTTCTCCTCTTTTTCCATTCTCTTCCATCTATATCCTCTCTTTCTCCTGTTTTCCCTCTCTCTCCCCTCTGTACTCTCTTTTTTCTCTTCATTTCCCTCTCTCCCTCTTTTCCCTCTCTCTTTTTCCTCTTTATCCCTATCTCTCCCACTCTTTCTCTTTTCCCTCTCTCCTATTTTCCTTCTTTCTCCTTTCCCCCCTCTTCCCACCCCCTTTCCCTCACTTTCTCTTCTCTCTTCCATCCCACACACACGCACAAACATACAGACACAGGCTTACGCACGGAATCGCAGACATACATCAACACATACAAGCTTGCGACGTATATACGCTATTAATACTGCAGTTAATCCTCTCCGTATATGGAAATGCCTGAGAGCTGTCTGTGTGTTGCAGGAGATATGGAGAATGAGGGAGAGAGAGAGAGAGGGGGGAGGGAGGGAGAAAGAGAGAATGAGAGAGAGGGGAGAGAGAGGGGAGAGGGGGAGAAAGAGAGAATGGGAGAGAGGGGGGAGAGGGGGAGAGAGAGAATGAGAGAGATGGATCGAGAGAGGGGGGAAGGGGGGAGAAAGAGAGAATGAGAGAGAGAGGGGGGGGAGGAGGGGAGAAAGAGAGAATGGGAGACAGAAGGGGGGGGGGAGAATGGGAGAGAGAAAGGGGGAGGGAGAGGGAGAGAGAGAGAATGAGAGAGAGAGAGAGAGAGAGAGAGAGAGAGAGAGAGAGAGAGAGAGAGAGAGGAGAGAGAGAGAGAGAGAGGAGAGAGAGAGAGAGAGAGAGAGAGAGAGAGAGGAGAGGAGGGGGGAGGGAGAGAGAGAGAATGAAAGAGAGGAGAGAAAGAGAGAGGGGGTGGGAGAGGAGGAGGGAGAAAGAGAGAGCGAGAAAGAGAGAGAAAGAGAGAGAGGGGGGAGGGAGAGAGACAGAGAGAGAGAGACAGAGAGAGAGAGAGAGAGAGAGAGAGAGAGAGAGAGGAGAGAGAGGAGAGAAGGAGAGAAGAGAGGAGAGAGAGAGAGAGAGAGAGAGAAGAGCAAAGAGATAGAGAGAAAGAAAAAAAGAAAGAAAAATGAAATAGATAGATAGATAGAGAGATGAGTTTCACAGGGAATCATCTCAAGTCCAGGACCCATCTCCGGTAAGGGTGTCATCTTCCATTTCCTTATTCCGACCTCTTCTCTCGTTTCTTCCTATTTACTTCCTACGCTGTCCTACTGTGTTTGTTTCCCACGTTCATCTTTTTTTTCACATTCTCCTCTTTTCTTTTTCATTTTGCTTCGTTTGTCTTTTTTTCTCTTTCCCTCCACTCATTCTCTGTCTGCCTGTCTCTCTCTTCTCTCTCTCTCTCTCTTACTCACTCCATTCCTCTCTCTGTCTCTCCCTCTACTCTCTGTCTTTCTCCCTCCATTCTTTCTCTCTCTCTCTCTCTCTCTCCCTCTTTCTCTCATTCTCCCTATCTTTTTATAGTTTGCCTTATTTTTTTTCTAATCCTCTTTTCTGCTTCCCTACATCCCCAATCTCTCTCTCTCTCCACTCTCTTTCTCTCTTAA
>NW_020872066.1:466965-471965 GCF_003789085.1 Penaeus vannamei | reverse complement strand
CACACACACACACACACACACACACATACACATATATGTATATATGCATACATATGTATATATGTATAAATACATATATATATATATATATATATATATATATATATATATATATATATATATATATATATATATATATATTCATATGTATGTTTGTATGTATAAATTATATGTACTTTTATATAAATCTGTATATACATATACATATATGTATCTATCTATCTATCTATCTAATATCTATATATCTATATATATATATATATATATATATATATATATATATATATATATATATATATATATATATATATACATATATGTATATATATATATATATATATATATACATATATATATATATATATATATATATATATATATATATATATATATATATATATATATGTATACATATATACACACACATTATTGTTATTGATGATGATGATGGTGATAATTGCGATAATCATTATTGTTGCTGTTGCCTTCATTATTACTAATACTGTTATCCTCATTATCATTTTTATCAGCATTAGTACTTTCATCATCATCATCATAATCAACAGTATTGATTTTTATTTTTTCATCACTATTGTTATTATAATAGGAACACTAATCATTATCGTTGTTGTTTTTGTTATATTTAGTATCATCATCATGATTACTATTATCTTTTTTACAACGATCACTTTTAGAATAATTATCAACAATATGTTCTATCACTATCAGTAACATCATCACCATCATTGTTATCTTTATCGTCATTTCTAATAATACAATGTTTTATTATCAAGAAAATTAAAAGCTCAAATTACGGTTTGCTTTCTCTCCCTTCCTAAAAAATCATGTAAATAAATACGGTTAATTCTGTTATTTTTTTGTAACAAGATTTAAAGGATTTGCATTATAATCTTTTGGCTTTCCTTATAAATTTCATGACTTTAGCCAATGCATAAAAAGGGGGTTTGATTTATTCGGAATATTTCACATACGGCTGTGTGAATATTTATTTATGTATTTTTATACTAATGTAATGCAATGCTTATTGTTTGAAATTACGTAAGAATACTGACTCTCTCTCTCTCCTCTCTCTCTCTCTCTCTCTCTCTCTCTCTCTCTCTCTCTCTCTCTCTCTCTCTCTCTTCTCTCTCTCTCTCTCTCTCTCTCTCTCTCTCTCTCTCTCTCTCTCTCTCTCTCTCTCTCTCTCTCTCTATATATATATATATATATAATATATATATATATATATATAATATATATAATACATACATACATACATATATATATATATATTATATTATATATATATATATATATATATTATATATATATATATATTATATAATATATATATATATATATATATATATATATATATATATATATATATATATATATATATATATATATATATATATATATATATATATATACATATACCTATACTACTACTAGTATTAGTAATAATAATAATAATGATGATAATGATAATAATTGCAATACTGATAATAAGGATAATGATGATAATGATAACAATAGTAATAATAAAATGATAATAATAATAATAATATAATAATAATAATAATAATAATAATAATAATAATAATAATAATAATAATAATAATAATAATAATAATATAATAATAATAATAATAATAATAATAATAATAATAATAATATAATAATAATAATAATAATAATGATAATAATAATAATAATAATAATATAATAATAATAGTAATAATAATAATAATAATAACAATAATGATAATAATAGTGATAATGATGGAAAAATAATATCGCAACTGATGCTGATAACAATGATAATAATAATAATGATGATAATGATAGTAATAACCATAGAAAGAATGATAATAGTAATAGCAACAACAACAATAATGTTGATAGTAACAATAATGATAATAGTAATGATGATAATAATAATAATAATAGTAATAATGATAATAATAATATTAATAATTATAATATTAATAATAATAATAATAATAATGATAATAATTATAAGGGTAATAATAGCAACAGCAACAATGATGATGATAGTAATATAATCATGTTAATAGTAATAATGATAATTATACTACTACTACTACTACTAATAATAATAATAATAACAACAACAACAGTCATGATGATGATAGTCATAATAACAATGTTAATGATAATAATAATAGGAATGGTAATATTGATAATAACAGGAATGGTAATGATAATAATAGAAATGGGAATATTGATAATAATGATGATAATAATAGAAAGAATAGTATTGCAAATAATGCTAAGGATAATAATGACGATTTTAAAAGCTGAAAATAACAATAAGGATCATGGTAATAATGATAACAATAGTAATTATAAGAATGATGATGAAAATAGAGAATTTAATATTGCAAATAATGATAATCATAATAATGATAATAACAATACTAATAGTAGTAATAATAAACAAACCATAAAATGATAATGATAGCAGTATTAATAATTGTAATCATAATAATTACAACAATCATAGCAAGAGTCACGATGATAATAATAATGATAATAATGATGATGATGATGATGATAATAATGATGATAATAACATCATAAAGATGATGATGATAATAATGATGATAATAACATCATAATGATGATGATGATGAAAATAATAATAATAATAATAATGATAATAATAATAATAATAATAATAATAATAATAATAATAATAATAATAATAATAATAATAATAATAATGATAATGATAGTAATAATGATGATAATAATATTAGTAATAATAATAATAATAATAATAATAATAATAATAATAATAATAATAATAATAATAATAATAATAGTAATAATGATAATGATAACAATTGTGATAACAATTTTAATAAAGATAATGCTAATTATGATAATTTTGATATTAACAACAATAATAATAATGATATTGACAATAATGGTGATGATAATAACAATTATGATAATAACGATAGTGATGATAATAATGATAACGGTGAGAGGTATTATTATGAAAACGAAAACAATCATAACTAAGCATGTGATGATGTGGTCATAGCAACAATGGTACTTAAGATGATGAGATAGTACCATGAAGATCAAATTGAAACTACCATGACGCAATATCCTTAACACGTCTGACAGTAAACCCCCAAACCCGTTCATTTTTTTTTCTCCTGAAGCAGCTGGAGGAGAGTCCTTGCTTCCTTGCTTTTCCAAACTTCCTTGTTCCTGCAAGTAAGGGGGTAGGGGAGGGGGTTGGGGTGGGGTTGGGGTGGGGGGTTGGAGCTGGTTCATGGCTCGTGGCTCATGGCGAGGAGTTCAATCAAAGATCGCCATGACTGAGGAGGACTTTCTCTTGTCTGTTCAAAAGTGTTCAAGGCTTTGAACTTCGAGGCTCTTTGATAAATGGACGTCACACTAGAGGCAAGAATGGGAATTGAATCTTTCTTTTATTTCTTTTTATTCTTAAATCGCTCCTAATTCAAAGATGTCAACAGAGGATACAAAGTGCTAAAAAATCTCCTCTTTTCTCTTCCTTTCTCCCTCTCTTTCCCGCTTTTATTTCTATCCCCATCAATTTTTTTCTCATCCAACCCTCTTTTTCCGCGTGTTGGCTCACAGTTTTAAGTCAAACTGCACGAAATCACTCGGCCATTGTCGAGGCTTACTCCCTCCTCAACAATCTCACCTCTTACTTTCCCCTCTCCTCTATTCTAAAGTTCCCCTTCCCCCTTTCCTTTCCATTCCCTTCCCCTCCCCCTCCTTCACCCTTCCCCCTTCCTATTTCCCCCTCCTCCTATCCCCTTACCATCCCTTGCCCTCTTCCTTCCTCCTGTCTCCTCCCTCCTCCTCCCACTCTGCTCTCCCCTTCGCCCCTTCCCCCCCCCCCCCCCCTCCGCCCTTCCCACCCGCACCGCCGTCGTCCCTAAACGGCCCGCCATGCCTCAGGCCCAATGGCACCGGTAAATTCTTGTTTGTTCAAGCCAGGTCCTTTATCCCTGATTGGTAAGGCGGTCAGCCCGTTCCGCTGTCACTGCTTCTCATTGCACTTCTGTTCCACGCCCCGGGGCACTCCAGCCGGGCCGGGGGGGGGGGGGGCGTTGCTGGCGATCTGGACCCTTTGTTTTTCTTTGGAATGCCTTGGGATCGCCTGGCCTTCCCCGATGTCATGGCTGGCCGTCTCGCTGGTGATTCTCGGAGGGAATTTTCGGTACTTTGCTCTCTCGGTGTCTGGAATCCGCTCCTCCTTTGCGCTGCCGTCGGTTGCGCGCCTTTGCGTCTTCGTTGCTGGGATTTTAATAACTGGGAGGAATTTGATTCATTGCTTCGGGCAGTGATGGCAAGAGGGATATTGTATGATGCTAGTACTGACACTAGCGAGGAGAGCAATGGTGATGATCATGAAGACAATGGCAATTATGATAATGCTGACAATAATCGGTAAAAAATGTAGAATGGTAACTGTTATACTTAATGACATTGCTAATGATAATTACAGTGATGAAATAACAGCATAAGGATAATGATGGTAACAACAACAATAGCACCGAAAAGAACAAGAACAACAATAACAACAGCCTCACCAAATAAAAAATACCAAGAACAACAAGGATAATGGTAAACTGATAAACGCGCAGCAACTTCCTCGACCACAACAAAACACATTCCAGCGAACTTTTCCCCGGCCGTTTCAATCGTCCCAGCGACCCGGTAGCTTCAAAAGACTCGCCACCTACGACCCAGGAATTCCCTTTCCATATCACAAGACATTTATAAAGGAAACCAATATACGATGCAGCATTTATACCCCTGAATAATACGCGACGGGCAGCCATGCGAGGGCGAGGTGCAGCCGCCCCCGAAATCTGGTGTCTTGGTGAAACTTTTTTTCCTTTTCTTTTTTGGGCAAATGGGGTGTCTCTTCTGCTTTTCTCGAGAGAGCGCCGGGACGAGAAGGGAAAATAACAGGACAAATATAT
>NW_020872066.1:444465-454465 GCF_003789085.1 Penaeus vannamei | reverse complement strand
ATATATATATATATATATATATATATATATATATATATATGTATGTGTGTGTGTGTATAATATATATGTATATATATATGTGTGTGTGTGTGTGTGTGTGTGTGTGTGTGTGTGTGTATGTATATATATATATATATATATATATATATATATATATATATATATATATATATATATATATATATATATATATATATATATATATATATATATATATATATATATATATATATATATATATATATATATATATATATATATATATATATATATATATATATATATATATATATATATTTATATATATATAGCTGTGTATCTCTATTTATACTCACACACATATCTATATTTATATATGTGTGTGTGTAGTTTTATTTATGATGAGAATCATGACAATAGCGAAAATGATAATGAAGATGATAATGATAATGGTGATGACAATGAAATGATAATAAGAACAACGATAGTAATGTTAATTACGAGGATAATGTCATTAATAATGGTAACAGAGATTATGATTATAATTATGAGAATGAGAATGATAAAGATATGATGATGATAATGAAAATAATACTGATACAATTTTTGATCATGATAATGACGATATTGATGATAGTAACAATTGAAATGATAATAATGATACCGATAACAATGATGATGATAAGAAAGATGATGAAAATTATGATTATAAGGATAGAAATAACAGAAATAATGATGATGATAAGGATACAAATAACAGATCAACAAATAATCAGAATCATGACAATGATAGTAAAGAAATTAATAATGATAGAAATAGTGATATAGTGATAATGATAAAATATAAGCTGTTAATAATGATAGTAATAATACTGCTACTACCATCACTACCGACACTACTACTACTACTACTGCTATTACTACTACTACTACTATTACCACTACCACCACCACCACCACCACTACTGATGATAATTAGAATGCCCAAAATAATAACAATGATACGAAACTAATAGAAGTAACATTGGGAAAGATATTAATGATGTAAAATTACGTACACTGACCATGAAAAATGCACCCAAATACCATATTTTCGATAAATGAGCATTATAGGAGAACCCTCAACTGATACTGATCACATTCAATGGGACTACAGTCAACAAAGATTGTATCATAGATTACATACTTTGACTGGAAAAGGGAAATTATAACTGTGGTAATGACAAACTCAGAAAATGTAATCCCATTATTGTAGGCTTGATTTTGAAGGGCGACGATCTCCTGTATACTACCATGTTACCAGGACACATACCCATGGTTCACACATATCAGTATTGTTCAATAAAATCATGGATTAAGTAGCTTTTTTGGTGACTATGACTTTCAGTATTGTTCAATAAAATCATGGATTAAGTAGTTTTTTTTGGTGACTATGACTTTCAGTATTGTTCAATAAAATCATGGATTAAGTAGCTTTTTTGGTGACTATGACTTTGGAAAACACTAGAAATATGTACTGGATCAAGAAGTCAACACATCTGTCTACTGGTAGTCTGTGTCTACTCGCCTTCTTTACAAGCACACAGTCCAATGCATTGCAGATTAGTCTTTTTGCATTTGACTCGATTTTGTAGTCTTTTTTGCACTGATACGAAATCAGCTCTAAGCAGCATTTTGAAGCCTCAGGGTGTGCGGTCCAGAGCAGCTCATATGACCCAACCTCTGATTCCCGCCAGTCCCAGCTTGGTGGTGATGGAGCAAGGGTTGATGGAGCAAGACCTGCCCCCAGCTATAACCGCCCTGGAAGCTGCTGTTCCAAAGCATGATACGTAGGCTGGATCCACTGAATGGAGTCCCTCTTGGCGAAGAGCATCGGTTAACTCTCGAGGACATGCTTGGTTTTCAAGATTGAAGAGTTAGCCACGCTTCCCATCGCGATTCTGGCAGACGGTGTAGAGCTTTGCAAATAAGGCCATATCACTCTTCACAGATGCTTCCTTTCCCTTGGGCGCTTCTGGATCTCTATGCATTCCAGAGAGGTGGAGCTTGTTTCTTTCCATAGATTCGTCAATAGCCTTGGATCTGCATGTAAGGCAATGATTTGAGTATGCCTCAAATTGTTCTTGTCCAGTCTGTATAACTATTTCAATCACTGCAAGATCAGTAATGTCCCTTGTGCCTAAGACCAACAGATCTGGACTATTCTCCTCGATGCTCTTCCATGACAGCCACAAGTGATAGTACATCTTTGGCTAATGCTTTCTGTGCACTTGGTTTTCTTCATGGTGACGTGTTTTCTCATTGGCATTTGGATACATATTCGTCTCCTCAAACTGTATAACTCTGGAGCACTGGATTTACAGGTAAGGCCAATGGCACCTCCGACACCTTTGACGCGGGCATTATTCTGTTTGTGTGCTTGATCAAGAGGGAATGCTGGGAATGCCCTACTGCTCTTTTTCACCGTGAAGTGGCCTGACTTGAATATATTGTAGGTCTCTCGGTGCTGCTGTGGAAGTTCTGCCAGTTACGCAAATGGACCGGTATCCACCGAGCATAGTGTATATGGTCCAGCGCCATATACACCTTGCATCACACTAATACTAATTTTACTGCACTATTACCAATTCCTACACCACTATCACCATCACAACAATAATAATTTTGAACTTGTTTCCTATGCGGTATGCAGAATTGCATTTCCCAATTAAATGACTAGTTTTTCACAAAAAATGGTTGGAAATATAATAAATTAACACAAATGATATGTGTTTTGTTTTCATTTGTAACTGCACATCACATGGAACATTTAACACCTCTAAGAAACCCGCAAAAATGAATAACAATATCCCATGCTGTCAATGTAGAATGGTGTCCATTTTGGAAAAGCTGAGCAAGGCACAATCTAGAGTGGCTCCATGTCAAGAATAGTTCAGAATACATTAATCATCATATGTTCCAAATTTGATGATTTTATGAAAAAGTGAAGAATTGGTTTGCTTTGCTGCTGTACTATAAAAATAAAGATAATTAGGTGTCGCTCATATTTTTTAATGCCCAATTGGCATTCCATTCGTTTTTTTTTTTTTTTTTTTTTTTTTTTTTTTTTTTTTACCACCCAGTTTGCAGTTGCCTATAAACCTCTTAACTTTTAATTCTAGCAAAAAGTTGCGGGTTTTGCAAACTTTCATATAGCAATTGGTTATCCTGTTACGACTGGTTGTTGGATCATACAATGATATGATAATGTTTATAATAATAATGATGGTGATGATAATGACGATGGCATTTCAATGCTAATGATGATAGCAATGATAACAAGAGTAATTATAACGATAATGGTAGTCATGATGAGTATAACTTGGTAGTAATAATTAAGATGAGGATAGTAATAGCAATAATAATAATGATAATAGTAATAGTGTTGATGGTAATAATGACAATCATGACGATCAGATTCATAATGATAATAATGATTATGAAAAGAATAATGATAAAAATGATTATGAAAAGAATAATGATAATAATGATTATAAAAAGAATAATGATAATAATGAGGATGAAAAGAATAATGATAATAATGAGGATGATGATAATGATATTGATAATGATTATGAAAATAATCATAACAATAATGATGATAATAATAACAATAATATTATCAATAATAATGATAATTAAAAGATAATGGTAATGCTTATGGTAATAATAATGATAATGATAATAATAGCAACAAAATCAATAATATCGATAATAATGATACTACTGCTAATAGTAATAACAATGGCAATAATGATGAAAAATAATAATGACAAAAATGATAACAGTGATAATAGTAATAATGATGACAGTAATAATAATGATAAAATAAGAGTAGTAAGAATATTACTACTGCTACCACTAGTAACAACAATTACGACAGTGAAGATGATAATAACTTTAATAATAATGAATAATATTTTGATAATTATAATAATAATGATAACAATGACAATTGTGATACTGATCATTACAATAATAGTAATAATAATGACAATGCTAATAATAATAATAATATCTAGAAAAAATAACAATGAAAATGAGAGTGATAACGATGATAGAATGACAATTATGTTTACGAGACAGGTGATAACAACAAAAACAATAGCAAAACATTACTGATAGGACCATTCCTTCATTAGATGTCACCTCTCGTATTGTTACTGTAATTTTCATTTATACTTTGACCTACGTCATCGATAATAGGAAAATAACAACCACTTTTATAGCCAATTAAATCACCATCCAAAATACTGGAAAGATCAGAAATACCGGAAGGTGAAAAAAGAAGAAGAAGAGAGAGAGAGAAAAAAGAAAGAAAAAAAAAACAGAAAAAGGAAAAGAAGAAGAACAAGAAGACAAAGTTTCTTCCGCCTTTTAGTAAGAACAGAGAACAGTCTTTTACTATCAACAGCATCTGTCTTGGAATTCATTTAAAGAGAACATCTTTTTTTTCTCTCTCTCTCTCTCTCTTTTTATTCTCTTATTTGGGTTCGTGGTGGAATTAATGAGCTAAATTATTTATATGACAATGAGAATGTTTTTGGTAATGATGATGATGACTGGTATTTGTGGTGGTGTTTGGAATATGATATATTTGTGGAATAATATACTGCCATATTAAACAATAAGATGCTGTGGTATTTGAATATTTTTATATTTGTAATAATTTTTTCTATTTATATATTTCTTGTCTTTATAATGATAACGATACTGATGATAATAGTAATAATAATAAGAAGAATGATAAAAAATAATATAATCATGATAATAATAAAAGTAAAAAGATTAATAACCACAACAAAGTTGATGAAAAACATAAAAAATAACAATGATAATAAAAAGATACAGTGACATTATAACAAAAATAACAATGATAATAATAACAACAACAATAATAATATGCAAGGATGGTGTTAATGGAAATAATGATTATGGGTCATTGACTAAGTAGTACTGACGGAAATTTTTAATGTTGATAGGTACTTCTAATGGTGTTTAGAAGTGACTGAAAAGGGAAAATCATAACTTCAAGTAAAAAAATATTGACACTAGTGTAGAAAGGGGAATTATACTAATAAAAGTAATATCAAGATAATGCTAATAATTGATTAAGATAATGATGATGATGATGATGGTAATGATAAGAAGAGATATGATGGTGACAAATACAAAAATAATGAGAATAGGAAAGAAAACTATTATGTTTGTAAAAAATTAAAGCAATGATGATAATAACAATGATAAGAATTATGATAAAGATGATATTAACAATAACAATAATGATAAAAACAAAATTGGTATTAATGCTAATAGTGCTACTATTACTAATAATAAAGATATATTTTATGATAATAATAATAATGTTAATGGTAATAATAATTATGATAATAATGATACTAATGATGAAAATGATAATAATGCTAACAATGATAATAGTAAAATTTATATTTCAATCAACATTATGATAATGATAACAAAAGTAATGATAATAGCAATATTGGTGGTAATAGTGATAATAACAATGATGATGAAAATTATTATATTGATGATGATAAATAATAATGCCACCACACCATCACCACCAAACCATCATCATCCACCACCACCACCATCTACCACCACCATCCACATCACCACCCACCACCATCACCACCACCACCACCACCATCATCACCACCACCACCATCACCACCATCACCATCACCACCACCACCACCATCATCACCATCATGCCACCGCACCACCACCAGGCACCGCACGGCCACCACCACACACCACCACCACCACCACCACCATCATCACCACCACCACCACCACCACCACCCATCACCACCATCACACCACCATCCCCATTCCCACCGTCACCAACAGGACTCACGAGCACACGATTCCAATAATGAGAATATTGTTTCAGTGTAACCTAATGCCATTTGCGTCAGTATATTAAGTGCACCGAGACAAACAGCCTAATTATGAGTCATCAAAGGGAACCGCCATTAGAAATTATTAATTATCCATAAAGGGTCGTTATTATTAGAGGCTTGTTACAACTTCCTTGTTAATCTGCCTTGCCATATCCGAGAAGTTGATGAGGAAAGTAAATGGAAGAAAAAATAGATGGAGAAAAAATGTAAATGAAGAGATAGAAGAAAGAATGTCAATAAAGGATTTGGTAATAATGATAATAATAATAGTGGTAACAATGATATTAACAATAATGATAATGATGGTAATAATAATGATAATGATAATGATGACGTAATAGTGATGATAATTATAATGAAAATAATAAAAGTTATGATGATAATGATGATATTAATGATAATGATAATAACAATAATAAGAAGAAATAATGAAAATAGTAACAATAATAATATCAATAGTGATGATGACAATACTAATAACAATGATAATGATAATAATGATAATAATAATGATAATATTAATATGGGTAAAAATACATAGGAAATCCTGTTCGTATAATGACTGAAAACAGAAAAGAGAAAAGAAGGAGAAAAAAATGTAAAGGAAGAGAAAGAAGCAAGAAAATATAAATAATGGTTATAGTAATAATGATAATAACGATAAAGTAAACAATGATAATGAATAAGATAATAATAATGATAATGATAACGGTAATATTTATGATAATGATAATGAAAATAATATAGTTATGAAATGATAATGATGACAATATTAACGAAAATGATGAGGATAATGGAAAAATAACAATAGTAACAATGATAATGATAATAATGATAATAACAACAATAATAATGATAATGATTATAATATTATTTGTAATAAAAATAATAATAATAATAGTAATATAATGATAATAATATCAATAATAATAGTAATGATAATAATGATAATAGTAATGATATTGATATTGATAATAATATTGATAATAATAATAATAATGATAATAATAATAATAATAATAATAATAATATAATTATATGATAATAAAGATAATGATGATAATAATATAATAAATGATAAGAATAACAATAATGAATAATAATAATAATATATATAATATAAAAATGATAATAATAATAATGATGATGATTGTAATAACAATAATATAATGATGATGATAATAATAATGATAATAAAATAATAATATAATAATAATAATAATAATGATAATAATGATAATAATATAATAATAATAATAATAATAATAATAATAATAATAATAATAATAATAATAATAATAATGATAATATAATATTGAAGAGGATAAGAAATAATGATAGTAAAAAAAAAATAAAGATAGACTAATGAAGAGTAAACAATAAAAGGAAAAACGAATCTAGACAAAAAATGCAAAAATGAAAACAAAAGATAGGGAAAGAAAGAAAATGAAAGAAAAAAAAAGAAAAAAAATCTTCCGCTTTTTTATGTTCATGTGTACACTGTACATGGATATTAAGGCAGTAATTTGTAGGCTTACGTGGGTGCACCTCTAGCAATCTGCATTCTCCGCTGCTTGTTAATAGCGGGTATTCATTACTGCACCAATTACCAGGCAAGTGTTGTTGATTCCGTGAACAGAGAGAAACTAAAAAATAGGGATAGATGTTTTGATGCATGGTAGAAGGAGAGAGAGAGAGAGAGAGAGAGAGAGAGAGAGAGAGAGAGAGAGAGAGAGAGAGAGAGAGAGAGAGAGAGAGAGATTGAGAGAGAGAGAGAGAGAGAGAGAGAGAGAGAGAGAGAGAGAGAGAGAGAGAGAAGCAAACAGACAAACGAATTAACAAGAATCACATACCTCAAGACAAACCCACAAAAAAAACGTAAACACTCACCCCACTTAACCAAACAGAAAAAAGAATATCCCAAAACCCCAAACCTCAAAAGCGAAGCGGAAGCCAAAGCCAAGTCAAAGGTTTCGGAGATTAGCACGTAAACACAAGGCTAGGGAACCGGCCCGTTAATGGTCCGAAAGGCCTGGGGGTCTTCAAGCTAATTGAACTTTCTCAATAACTATAAAATGAGCACATCAAAGCCAGTTGCTCCCGGCCGCAAAAGCCCAGGTTGGAATTCACCTCCAGGAGTCAACTACAACAAAGGCCTCAGGAATAAGATCCGAAAGTGGTGTAAGTGGCGTGTGGCGAAGATACGTTAAGTGTAATTTTATGTATAATTATGTCGTTCCGGGGAATTGCTGTGTACACTGACCATAGATACAAATTCGGGAGTAATGTGCTTAGTTGCATGCTGTCACGGAATGTTCAACAGAAGACGGCTTTACACGCACATGCATACACACGCATCACGTACATATATACAAATAACTACACACGCTTAAGCACACATAACAGTAGGCACACATGCACATGCTCACAGACATCTACGCTACATAGACAATGAGATACACACTCACAAACAAAAAGGCATTTATAAAAACAAACGTAAATTCACACACACACAAAACAAATGTTTGTACTCGTGTAAAATCCTGCATACACAGTAAATGCACAACAGGCATACACACACAAACCCACACAAACACATATATACACACACGAACACATACACGTGCATACACACACGCACACACACACACACACACACACACACACACAACACACACACACACACACACACACACACACACACACACACACACACACACACACACACACACACACACACACACACACACACGAATATAAATTCACACAAATGCAGTCCCACATTCACCCAAGGACAAGCGAGACATTCTCTTGTACACACGCAGAATAATGCATTCCCTGACATTCCAGGACTTGAACAAAAGAAGTAACAGAATGCGCAAAATTCAAAAAGAAAAAAAAAAAAAAAAAAAAAAAAAAAAAGTAGAAAAAAAAAGAGTTAAAGGTCAGAACAATACGAAAAAGCCAGACTGAGCAAAAGCCAAAAAGACTGAACGATGTCAAAGGGAGTGGCGACAAACTGCGTTACTGAACAATGTCAAAAGAAGTGATTTACTGAACGAAAGGAATTATTAACTGAACGATATAATTAGGGAAGACCGACTAATTAAAAGTGATGAGAAATCGCGCGAAGTACTGAGCATTTAGCAAGAAAAAAAAAAGAAAAAAATAGAAGAGGAGGAAGACAACGAAGAAAAAAAGGAAAAAGAGAGAGAAAAGAACAAAACAAAAAGAAAGGGAAGAATAAGAAAATGAAAACCAAACAAACAAACAACCTGATGGGCACTCACTAACCATTGCCAAGTGACGTCATTTCGCAGAACAAGGAAGAAAAAAGTGACTAGTTAAAAAGAACAGATTTAGATGAATAATAAACCAAACCCACGAAAAATAGAACGTAAATCACGTAACATTGCCAAAAGAATTAATACTGAGAAATACGAGGACAAAGCAGATAAAGAAACAGACAAATGAATTGATAAATAAATCGATAAATAGCTGAACTTTTCAAAAGACTGGACGATGGCTGAACAATCCACAATGGGAGACAAGACATGATGAATTATGAAGTGAACGAATTCGTTTCCATTTAACAATTTGGCATGAAAACGATAATAGATATGATGATGATAATAATGATAATGATGATAATAATAATGATAATAATATTGATGATAATAATGATGATAATGATAATAATAATGATGATAATAATAATAATGATGATATGATAATGATGATAATAATAATAATGAAGATAATGATGATGCTAATAATAATAATGATAATAATGATAATGATGACAATAACGATAATAATTGTGGTAAATATGATAATATGGTAATAATAGTATGAATAATGATATTAATAATAAGGGTGATAATAACAATAATAATGGAAATGATGATAAAAACGGTGATTATAATAATAGTACTAAATTTTATGGGGATAATAATGATAACTATGATAACAATGAAAAATAATAATGATAATAGTAACAATACTGGTAATTATATCATTAAGGATAATAATGATAATAGCAATAATAGTAGTAA
>NW_020872066.1:431965-436965 GCF_003789085.1 Penaeus vannamei | reverse complement strand
CCCCCCCCGCCCACCTCCTCCGCCGCCCATACACCATTGTCGTGAACCAGACACGAACCAGACAAAAGCTCCGGGACGCTGACCGAACCACTCGACCAGCTGGTTCGGAACCGTCGTCATATGTGAGGAATTGCTGGTCGATCCGAATCCCGCAGTCATTGTCCATTCATCCCCTGTCACAGGTGGAGGATGGGGTGGGGGGGGGGTGAAGAGCGGGTGGGGGTAGGGGGACAAGGGGGGTAGGGGGTTGGGGATCTGTGGGAGGAGGAGAGGTAAGGGGAGGGGGAAGGGGAAGGGGAGGGAGGTTGGTGGAATCTGTGGGGAGGGGGAGGGTAAGGGAGTTTAGTGGAAGCTGGAGGAAGGGAGAGGTAGGGGGAAGGGGAAGGGGGGGTGGAAAGGAGAGGGGAGGTGTAAGGGGGAGTTGCATTGGAGAGGGGATGGGAGGTTAGCGGCGGTGGGGTGTAGGATCCCCTCCCCTTGTCCCACCCCGGGGCAGGGGGAGGGGAGGGAAGGGTGGGGGTTTAGGTGGGTGGGCGCGTTGCATTGCCCAAGGGATCATGATGGGGAGAGGGGAGGAGAAGGGAGGGATTAGTTGTTGGGGGAAGGAGGGGGGGGTGGGGGAAGGTTGGGGATGGTGGGAGGAAGGGTGGGGGGGGGGGAGGAAGAGGGAGAGGTCAATCATTGAGCGAGAGTTGGATTTGGGTCGGGGAGGGGGGGTGGAGGTTGGGGAGATGGGAGGAAGAGAGGGTGGGTTGTTCAGGATAATTGGTGGGGATGGTGGAGAAGAGAGAATGGAGGAGGGGATCAGTAAGTAGGGGAGTGAGGAGAGGTGGGGAAGTTGGTAGTAAGAGTGGGTTGAATGGGGGTGAGGAGAGAGAGGGGGGAGAGGGTTAGTAGTGGGGTTGGAGGTGGGGGAGGTCGGTTGCCTTGGGGGGGGGTGAAGGGGGAAGTGAGGGAGGGAGGGGTCAGAAGGTGAGTTCAAGATCCTGGGTGAAGGTGTCGGTAGGTGGAGGAGGGGGGTACATGCATTAAGAATGGGGGTGGGGGAGAGGGGAGGATGGGGAAGGGGTTGGCAGGAAAGGGTTGGGGGTGAGATCTGGTGGGAAGTGTCATCGATGTAAGTACAGATAGGGTGCACTGAATAGGGTGTGAAGGATGGGGAGATGGGAGAATGAGGGAGGACTAAGTATCAGGAGGAATAGGGAAAAATTGGGGACGGTGGAAAGAGGATAGGATAGATTATAAGAGCTAGGAAGAGAGGTAGAATGTAGATTAATAGTAAAGGAGGAGAACAGGAGTATAAGGAGGGAGGGAGTGGAGTCTGAGGGGGATCTGGGGTTCGTAGGGAGGGAGTGGGGGTTAGGGGAGGGAGTGGGGGTTCGTAGGGGAGGGAGTGGGGGTTCGTAGGGGAGGGAGTGGGGGTTCGTAGGGGAGGGATGGGGGTTCGTAGGGGGGGAGTGGGGGTTCTAGGGAGGAGTGGGGGTTCGTAGGGGAGGGAGTGGGGGTTCGTAGGGAGGGCGGGTCAGGGGGGCAGGTAGGGTGGCTTAAGATGCGGAGAAGCCAGACCCCATAATCGCCTTAGGAAGTCAGCGCGCATGTATCCGGACGCAGACCGGGTCCCGTAATGCCGGCGGTGATTATTTCGGATCAAACTGCATCTCTAATAAATTCCTCTTTTAATTAGTCATAATTTATTTTATTTTATTTTATTAATTCATTTTAGGAAATTATGATAAGTTGATGCATTAACGAAACGAAATATAAACAGAATTAAATCAAAAGTGTCATAAAAAAACAACAACTTTGGTACATAATACTGTCGTGGAATATTAAAAGAGCCGAAACATTTTGAAACATGACGATGCGCAGTCATTACAACGAACATAATTGAATATTTGTTTATGTTAAACCAGAAATAAACGTAAGCGAAACCGAAAACTTCGCTCTAACACGCTTCAAAACGAAATCAATGACCCTTTAGCGCATACAGAGAGAGAGAGAGAGAGAGAGAGAGAGAGAGAGAGAGAGAGAGAGAGAGAGAGAGAGAGAGAGAGAGAGAGAGAGAGAGAGAGAGAGAGAGAGAGAGAGAAAACAGAATTGAAAAAACTCGTGTATTTCTCGATCCTTACTTGGCGTACCTTCCAGCTTCGAAGTCCTTCTCCTTCACCTTGTTTGTAAAAGTCAGCGTTTGATACCATCTTGAGTTTATGAGATAAGTCAAAGGAAGTCAAACTAATACGTAATCTATCATAATATTCTCTAAACTAACCAGAATAAACTAAATCTTCCAAGAACCAGTGTAGACATACATCCTTACGTACGTTTACACACACACACACACACACACACACACACACACACACACACACACACACACACACACACACACACACACACACACACACACACACACACACACACACACACACACACACACACACACACCATATATATATATATATACTATATATATATATATATATATATATATATATATATATATATATATATATATATATATGTATATATATATATATATATATATATATATATATATATATATATATATATATATATATATATATATATATATATATATATATATATATATATATATATATATATATATATATATATATATATATATATATATATATATATATATATATACATATACATACATACATATAAACACATACACATCTATCTGTGTGTATTTCATTTTCGTTTCTGTCCACTGAGATGGTAAAGCGGAAAGGATAAGGAAGCGCCTTTGAACGCTGTGCATTATTCGTTCTATCTAAACATTCCAACGGAGCGAATTCGCGGCGTTTGATGCTTAATTCACTCTTTTTCGCCAAAGGAACCTCGATGCATATCATATTCTCCGTAAATCCGGCCCTAATTATGGAATATTTCGATACTTGAGGAAAATGTACTGATTTTGGAAGAGAGAGAGAGAGAGAAAAAAAATGAGTGTATTACCGGCCCTGACGAGAATCGACGAATGACGGTGGCCTATGGTGATGATGCCTATGATGAGGATGACAATGATGGTGGTGATGATGATGGTGATGTTGATGGTGTTGTTGATGATGACTGTGGTAATGGTCTTGATGATGATGGTAATGATGGTATTGGGGATGATAATGGTAATAGTAATGAAAATTAGGATGATGAGGATAACGATGGTGATGAAGGAGATAATGATGATGATGATGATGATGAAGATGATGAAGATGCTACTACTACTACTACTATCAATAAAGAAAGTGATGATGATAACAGTAATGATAATGATAATCTTTATAGTAACACCATACCAATTTTTAATAACTATGACAAAACCAATGGTAGTATTAGGAATAATACTGATAATAATGATAATGTAATAGTATTGTTAATAAAGTGATGATAATAATGATATTAATAATAACAATAACAATGTTGATGATGGCAATCATAAAAGTAATGATAATGATAATAATAATGATAATACTGATAGTAATGATAATAATATTAATGATAATTGTGATTATAATAATGGTGATAATAATGATGATGATAGCAATAATAATAATGCGTAAAAACAAGAAAATGATAACAGTAATAATGCTGGTTGATAATAATGATGATAACAATAATGATAATAAGAACGATTATAACAATATTGATAGCAATAATGATAATAACAATGTTGATAATGAAAATGGCAACAATAATAATAAAGATAATCAATCATGAAGAACAACAATAACAACTGCATCAATAATAAGGATAATACTGATAATGATAACGGTAATATTAATAATAATAATAGTATTGTTTATGATAATGATAATAATGATGATGATAATTATGATGATGATGATAAAGACGATGATCATGAAGATAATGATGATAGTGATAATGGCAATGATAGTTATAGTGATGATAACAATAATAATACTATTGATAATAATAACGATAACAAAAACAACAATGTTAACACTACTGATGAGGATGAGGATAAAAAGGATAATAAGAGTAATAATGATAATAGCGATGATGATAATTCACCAAAAGAATATAATAAACAGTGATAATAATGATAACAATTTACTAAAAGAATAAAGATATAATAAACAATGATAATAGCGATGATGATAATTCACCAAAAGAATATAATAAACAGTGATAATAATGATAATAATCGATAATGGAATAATGAAAACAGTAATGTTGATAATGATAGTGATTATAGTAAAGACAACATTATAAATAGGAGATCAGCATTAAAGCGCAATCATAACGGTAATAAGAAAGATAAGAAGGAGAACAATAACAGTGGTCACTTCAACAACAACAATAATTATAAGAACACAGCAGTTATGCTAATGATGATGATGAAATAACTTTAATGATGATGTTACCCTACTATAACATGAAGATCAAAACAACTTGTTATGTTGAACTGCAAGTAATTAATGTGAAATTAACCGCAACGATGAAAGAGAAGAGAACCTTTTCACACTGTGGCTTCCCGTGTGTTGAAAGGTCGATAGCGAGTTATGTAGGCTATGTAGGTATGTAGATCGTACACATAGAACTAAGTCGTTTGTATGATAATTTTGTTTAACTGACAAACACATGGGAACCTCTTACCCTTTCCCAAACACTCGGAGCACCTGCCTATGCTCCTGTGCCGAGGGGAGAGCGAGGGGAAGTGAGGGGGGGGAGGGGATGGCAGGACGGCCGCTTAGATGCTGGAGGTCACGGGGAAAAGCTCTGATTTTTTTCCCCCTCTTTTCGTATTTTCGTATTTTTACCTCTTATGAAGTCGTTAACAGGGCCTTTTCGATCATACATGTACTGTTGTTTTTTCTTTTGTTTTCGTTAAGTTTTCTATAGAATCGAATTCGTTTAGCGCAATGAATGAAAAGGGAAAGTCAAAAACACAACATTGGCTATGGAAGAGCCGCGACAGGCAGGCCTAGGTACAGTTTAACGCGTTGAATAAT
>NW_020872066.1:424465-429465 GCF_003789085.1 Penaeus vannamei | reverse complement strand
AAAACAATAACGATTATAATAACATCAAAAGCAATATGAACAACAACAATTATAATGACGATGATTATGATTATTATGATAATAATAACAATAATGATAATAACAATAATAGTGGTGATAAAGATAATGATAATAATAATGATAATGATAACAATAATGATAATGATGATAACAGCAATAATAGTGGTGATAAAGATAACGATCATAATAAGGATAAAATAATGATAATAATAATAACAATAATAATTACAGTATTAGCAATAGCGAAGATTTTGATGATAATAAAGATGATAATAATAACAATAACAATAATGATGATAATGATAATAATAGTAATAACAATACTGATGATAATATTGACAATAATAATAATGACAACAACAACAACAACAATAGTAATAATAATAATAATAATAATAATGATAATAATAATAATAATATAATAATAATAATAAATGATAATAATAATAATGTTAATGATGATGATAATAACAAAAGCAGTAATGACGATAATAATTACGATAATATCAATAATGAAGATAATAATAGTAATGAATAGAATTTACAATCGCAAAAAATATTAACAATAGTAATGATAATGATGATGATAATGATAACGATAATGATAACAATGATAGTCACATTAGTAATTATAACATCGATAATGATGATACTGATAATGATAACGATAATAACAGTAACAATAACTGTAATGATAAAATCAACAAAAATGATATTTATAGAATTAATAATAAAAATAACGTTAATGATAATAGCAATAATGGTAATGATAATGAAATTGATGATAATAGCATTGATAATAATAGCAATACTAGCTAAAATGATAATAATGATAATGATGATATTCACATAAATGATAATTAGATGAACAATAATCATAATAATAATAACCTTGATAAAGATAAAGCGAGGAGTAGTACTAGAAAAAATAGAAGCTATAATCGTAATAACAATAATGATGGTAGTGCTAACAATGGTAATGCTAATAACAATAATGATTATGATAGTGATAATAATAGCAATAACAGGGATAAACATAATAGCAAAAACAATGATAATAATGATAATGATGATAATTATGAATGGTAAAGAATACCAATAATGATAGTAATAGTATATAGATAATGATGATGATAAATAAATGATAATGATCATAATAATGATAATCATAATAGTAATAATAATAATAATAATAATAATGATAACAGTAAAAGCAGTAATAGTAATGGTAATAATAGTAATGACAAAAGAAATAATAATATCAATGATAATGATAATAATAATGAGATAATAATCATAATACTGATTACGATGAAATGATAATATAATGATAATGATAATGATGATAATGATAATAATGAAAATGATAATGTAATGATAATAATGAAATTAATATTGATGATGATAATAATGAAAATAATAATGATGATAATAATAATGAAAATAATAATGATAATAATAACAATAGTAATAATAACAATAATTGAGTTAATGATGGTTATATCAGTGATAGTATTAATGATAATAACAGTAGTAATAATGGTAGTGAAAATAACAATACTAATAGTAATGATAATGATGATAACAATAATGATAATTAAAATGATAATGAAATGATAATAAATTAATAGTAGTAACGATGATGATAATAATTACAATGAAAATAATGATAACAACGATAATAAGAAAAATAATAAAGGTGATAATATTGATAATAGTAATAACAATAAAAACAACACATCAACAACGACATTAAGAATAATAACAATAGTAGTAATAATAATGACAATGATAATCAAAATAACGATATTGATAATAATAACAACTATAATGATAATGATGATGATATTGATGATAATAACAATAATGAAAATAATAAGGAAATAATAACGATAATAATAGTAGTCGAAATAATGATGATAATAAAGCAAAAAATATAAGAGCAACAACAACAACATAAATATCAAAATGATGATGATGATGATGTAATAATGATAATAATGTTAATAATAATAATAATGATAATATAATAATAATAATGATAATGATAATAATAATAATAATAATAATAATAATAATAATAATAATAATAATATAATAATAATAATAATATAATAATGATAATAATAACAATAATAATAATGATAAAAATAATTATAATAACAATAATAATAATAATAATAATATGATAATAATAATAAATAATAATAATAATAATAATAATAATAGAATAATAATAATAGTAATAGAAATGATGATAATAATGATAATGATTATGATGGTGAAAACTATAATGATGATAATAATCACATTAATTTTGCTAATAATAACAATGATAACAATAATACTAATAACAACAATGATAAAAATATCAATAATAATAATGATGACAATGATAATAGTGATAATAACAATAATGATAAAAGTATTAATGTTAATAGTAAAAGTAATAGTAATGATAATAATGATAAAAATAATAATAATGAAAATCACAATAGTAATGATAATGAAAATAATGCTAATAATGCTAATAATGATAATGATAATAATGATAATAATGATAATGATAATAATGATAATAATAATAATGATATGCTAATAAAATAATAATTAATAACAATGATAAAATTCATAGCAAACATAGTAATAACAACAATAAAAATTATGATTATAGAGAATGATAATAATAATGATAATAATGGTGATGCTAATGGTCATCAAAAGAACAATAATAACAATGATTATGACAATAGTAGTAGTGATGATAATAATAATAATGTTAATAATGATAATGATAATTATAGTAATAATGAAAATGATAATGCTGATAATAATAAAACAATCTTAATAATGATAATGGCAATAATAAAGATAATGATTAAAATGATAATAATGATGATATTAGAAATAGCAGTAATGATAACTAATAGCCCTCAGACAGTGCACACATTCACCAAGGCAATAAGGTCACTCATGCAATGAAAATATTCACTCTTGAAAAATTGCATCAAAATTACCTCTTCTTCAAGTGCAAAGGTAACATTTGTGTTTCATTATCTAGCAATGTTAATGAATCCTTAAAAAAAAAAATCTTTCGTAATCTGATCATCACTTAAATTTAATGGCTTCTAAGTTGGAAAAAAATATAAAAGTCTGTTCATAACTTTTTGAGTTTTCCTGTTAACCAACCAACGCCATCAAAACCATAACCTCTTTGACGGGGGTAATAATGTTAAGAAGAAGAAAAATGGGAATGATGAGAGTAATGATTATGACGATGATGGTAATAACAATAATAATAATAATAATAATAATAATAATAACTAAATCACCACCACCAACAACGAAAATAATGATGATAATGATACCAATAATAGTAATATTATCATTATCAAAAATAGTAATAGCAATAATGATAATAATGACCAAGAACGGAAATAATTATGATATTATTATCATTAATGATAGTAATGGAAATAATGATAATAATGATACTGATGATGATAATAATAATAACAAATGATGATAATGATGAGAGTGATGATGATGAGAACGTGAATAGCAATAATGGTAGTAATTTAAGAAATAACGAAAATGGTAATTGTCAGTATCAAATGATTACCACGGCCATGTTCTGGATAATTAACTTCACTATGACAACACAAATTTTGTCTCTACATGTCTCCTCCATTTCTGTCATCTTAATCCAAATGATGCAGAGCTGAGCTTGTAAAACGAATACTTCTAATTTTTATTTCTTCCCTCTGTTTCTTGATTTTCCCTGTCTCTGTATGTTTGTCTGTCACTGTCTGTGCGTCTCTCTCTCTCTCTCTCTCGCTCTTTCTCTTACTCTCTCTCTCTCTCTCTCTCTTACTCTCTCCCTCTCTCTTCTCTTCTCTCTCTCTCTCTCTCTCTTCCTTTCTCTCTCTTTCTCTTTCTCTCTCTCTCCCTCTCTCCATTCCTCTCCCTCCGCTCTCCTGCCAATCCTCCCTCCTCTCTCTCTCTCCCTCCTTCCCTCCAACCATCCTTCCCTCCCCTTCTCTCTCTCCACCCCCTCTTCCCTCCCCCAATCTCCCTCTTTTCCATGTTACCAGCGCCTCCTCTGGCAATCTAATTTACACGGGATTTACCAATTAAAGCATAAAATTAGCAGTCTCGAAACGGGGGAGCGACTAACGGACGGTCCCTCGGCCATTTCACAGAGCCGGGGAGAGTTCGGGGCGACAAGGAGAAGCCATAACACTCGCCTGCAGGAGGGCCGGATCCATGGCCTTGCCCGGTTCGCACTGGGAGGAGAAGAGGCGAGCGGGCCGGGGCGAGATCGAGGGCCTCTGAGTCACGCCCGTTTGGTCTGGGTTGGGGGGGTGGAGGCGTCTGCTTGGCTGACGGATTTTATGTTCTTTTTGTTTGTCTGTCTGTCTCTTTGTCTGCTTGTCTATATGTCTCCCTGTCTGTTTGTCTATCTGTCTCCGTCTGTTTGTCTATCTCTGTGTCTGTCTCTCTCTCTCTCTCTCTCTCTCTCTCTCTCTCTCTCTCTCTCTCTCTCTCTCTCTCTCTCTCTCTCTCTCTCTCTCTCTCTCTCTCTCTCTCTCTCTCTCTCTCTCTCTCTCTCTCTCATTCTCTCCTTAATAGGTAAACATTTGAAATGGGTTGTACTCAAGAAATAGGCATCTATTTGGTAAATATATAAACAGTAATACAGGGACGTAGTACCCAAACAATTAGCTAATGAATAAATACATAGATAATATAGAAAAATGCATATACCAAAGAGATGGGTATACATTCAGTAAATAATTAGGCAAATACCTTATACAGTGTTAGGCTAATACACGTATTCAGTAAGATGGAAGTAGTAGGTATATCTAACTCTAAATCTATATATAAATAAACATATCTATATAAATACATATCTAACACTTATTTCTTCTTGTAACAAAGAAGATATAAGCAAATACTCAGTGAAAAAGTATTTAAAT
>NW_020872066.1:401965-416965 GCF_003789085.1 Penaeus vannamei | reverse complement strand
CTCTAAACCCCCCTGTTGCTACACCCTTGACTACTTTTTCTTCTGTTATTTCTCTCCTTCTGCTACACCCCTGCTACCTTACCCTACTGCTACACTTTCTACTACCTTTTCCTCTGTTATTTCTCTCCTGCTACACCCCTACAACATTCCCCTACGGTTATACCCTTACTATACAACCCACCTACTGCTACACTAACTACTACTTCTACTCCCATTACTTCCCTCCTGCTGGTACACCCCTATTACAACCCCCTACTGCTACACCTACTATAACTCCTACTCCTACTACATGTCTCCTGCTGGTACACCCTACTACACTCACCCGCTAACCCCCCCACTCCCTTCTCCCCCTCTAAGGCCCCTTCTTCATACGGTCTCCAACTGATACCCCCCCCCTTCCCCTTACTCACTGTGTAATGGTGGTGATGTGTAGTGTAGTGATGGTTACGATCGTTAGGTGTACTGGAGAGTATTTTGAAATTTCTGGTGTGTGGTGTAGGGTTGTATTTTTTTTTTTTTTTTTTGAAAAAGTATGATCGCTGATGATGTGATACACAGTCAAAGGAGAAATCAGAAAAAAAATAAAGTAAAATAAACGAAGAAAGAACGGGGCCTGTGACTCGAGCGCCTGAAAGGGAAGATTTCCTCAGACCAAGATGTATTTCGACGTCTCGGCCGATGCGTCTCTTCTCCGGGATTGCATATTAGATCTTGCTCTTGAAAAAAAAAAAAAAAAAAAAAAAAAAAAAAAAAATCACAAAAAAGAAGGAAAAGAAATAAATCACAAAAAGAAGAAAAAGTAAAAATTCACAAAATCCCAAAAAAGAAAAAGATCAAAAAAAGAAGAAGAAAATGAAAAAAAATAAAAAAAAAAAAAGAAAAGAAAAACAATAACAAGAAAAAGACGAAAAAAAGAAAAAGAAAAAAATCACAAAAAAGAAAAAAAAGAAAAAAATCACAAAAAAAGAAAAAAAAAAAAAAAAATCCCGAAAAAAGAAAAAGATCACAAAAAAGAATGAAAAAAAAATCACAAAAAAGAAGAAAATAAAATCACAAAAGAAAGAAAAACAATAACAAAAAGCAGACGAAAAGAAAGAAAAAGAGAGAAAGCAAGAGAGCAAACCCTCCAGCTCGACGCCAGCGCCTCGAGCCACGAGCCATAAGCCCTGCGCGCGACGGGGTCGAACGGGCCTGTGACTCGAGCGCCTGAAAGGGAATATTTCCTCAGACCAAGATGGATTTCGACGTCTCGGCCGATGCGTCTTCTCCGGGATTGCATATTAGATCTTGCTCTTGGCAAAAAAATCCCGAAAAAAAAATCACAAAAAAGAAGAAAAAAAAAAAACAAAAAAAAAAAAATAAAAAAAATCACAAAAAGAAAAAAAAAAACAAAAAGAAGAAAATAAAAAAAAACAAAAAATCACAAAAAGAAGGAAAAGAAAAAAATCACAAAAAAGAAGAAAAGAAAAAAAAAAAAAATCACAAAAAGAAAAAAAGAAAAAAATCACAAAAAGAAAAAATCAAAAAAAGAAAATGAAAAAAATCACAAAAAGAAAAGAAAAACAATACAAAAAAGCAGACGAAAAGAAAGAAAAAGAGAGAAAGCAAGAGAGCAAACCCTCCAGCTCGACGCCAGCGCCTCGAGCCACGAGCCATAAGCCCTGCGCGACGGGGGTCGAACGGGGCCTGTGACTCGAGCGCCTGAAAGGGAAGATTTCCTCAGACCAAGATGGATTTCGACGTCTCGGCCGATGCGTCTTCTCCGGGATTGCAGATTAGATCTTGCTCTTGGCAAAAAAATCCCGAAAAAATCACAAAAAGAAGAAAAAGAAAGAAAAAAATCACAAAAAAATCCCGAAAAAAAAAATCACAAAAAATGAAAAAAATCAAAAAAGAAAAAAAAATCACAAAAAAAAAGAAAAAGATCACAAAAAAGAAGAAAATGAAAAAAAATCACAAAAATCACAAAAAAGAAAAAAAAAAAAAAAAAAAAAAAAATCACAAAAAAAAAGAAAAAAATAAGAAAAAAAAAAAAAAAAAAAAAAAAAAAATCACAAAAAAAAGAAAAAAATCACAAAAAAAGAAGAAAAGAAAAAAACACAAAAAAGAACAAAAGAAAAAAATCACAAAAAAAAAGAAAAATCACAAAAAAGAAAAAAAAAAAATCACAAAAAATCACAAAAAGAAAAGAAAAAACAATAACAAAAAAGCAGACGAAAAGAAAGAAAAAGAGAGAAAGCAAGAGAGCAAACCCTCCAGCTCGACGCCAGCGCCTCGAGCCACGAGCCATAAGCCCTGCGCGACGGGGGTCGAACGGGGCCTGTGACTCGAGCGCCTGAAAGGGAAGATTTCCTCAGACCAAGATGGATTTCGACGTCTCGGCCGATGCGTCTTCTCCGGGATTGCAGATTAGATCTTGCTCTTGGCAAAAAAAATCCCGAAAAAAAAGAAAAAAGAAAAAAAAAAAAAGAAGAAAAGAAAAAATCACAAAAAAAGAAAAAAGAAAAAGATCAAAAAGAAAGAAAAGAAAAAAAATCACAAAAAGAAAAGAAAAAACAATAACAAAAGCAGACGAAAAAAAAAGAGAGAAAGCAAGAGAGCAAACCCTCCAGCTCGACGCCAGCGCCTCGAGCCACGAGCCATAAGCCCTGCGCGACGGGGGTCGAACGGGGCCTGTGACTCGAGCGCCTGAAAGGGAAGATTTCCTCAGACCAAGATGGATTTCGACGTCTCGGCCGATGCGTCTTCTCCGGGATTGCAGATTAGATCTTGCTCTTGGCAAAAAAAATCCCGAAAAAAAATCACAAAAAAGAAAAAAAAAAAAACAAAAAAAGAAAAAAATAAAAAAAAAAAAAAAGAAGAAAAAATCACAAAAGAAGAAAAAGAAAAAATCACAAAAAAAGAAAAAAAAAAAAAAAATCACAAAAAGAAAAAGAAAAAAAAAAGAAAAAAAAATCACAAAAAAAAGAAGAAAATGAAAAAATCACAAAAGAAAAAAAACAATACAAAAAAGCAGACGAAAAGAAAAAAAGAAAAGAAAAAGAGAAAGCAAGAGAGCAAACCCTCCAGCTCGACGCCAGCGCCTCGAGCCACGAGCCATAAGCCCTGCGCGACGGGGTCGAACGGGGCCTGTGACTCGAGCGCCTGAAAGGGAAGATTTCCTCAGACCAAGATGGATTCGACGTCTCGGCCGATGCGTCTTCTCCGGGATTGCAGATTAGATCTTGCTCTTGGCAAAAAATCCCGAAAAAAGAAAAAATCACAAAAAATTAAAAAAATCAAAAAAAAAAAAAGAAAAAATCACAAAAAAAGAAGAAAATGAAAAAATCACAAAAATCACAAAAAAGAAATAAAAAACAAAAAGAAAAAAATAAAAAAATAAAAGAAAAACACAAAAAAAAAAAAAAAAAAAAAGAAAAATCACAAAAAAAGAAAAAAAAACAAAAAAAAGAAAAGAAAAAACACAAAAAAGAAAAAAGAAAAAATCAAAATCCCGAAAAAAGAAAAATAAGAAAAAAACAATAACAAAAAAGCAGACGAAAAGAAAGAAAAAGAGAGAAAGCAAGAGAGCAAACCCTCCAGCTCGACGCCAGCGCCTCGAGCCACGAGCCATAAGCCCTGCGCGACGGGGGTCGAACGGGGCCTGTGACTCGAGCGCCTGAAAGGGAAGATTTCCTCAGACCAAGATGGATTTCGACGTCTCGGCCGATGCGTCTTCTCCGGGATTGCATATTAGATCTTGCTCTTGGAAAAAAAATCCCAAAAAAATCACAAAAAAAAAGGAAAGAAAAAAATCACAAAAAAAAAAGGAAAAGAAAAATCAAAAAAAAGCAAAAAAAAAAAAAAAATCCCGAAAAAAAAGAAAAAGAAAAAATCACAAAAAAAGAAAAGAAAAATCACAAAAAGAAGAAGAAAATGAAAAAATCACAAAAAGAAAAGGAAAAACAATAACAAAAAAGCAGACGAAAAAGAAAGAAAAAGAGAGAAAGCAAGAGAGCAAACCCTCCAGCTCGACGCCAGCGCTCGAGCCACGAGCCATAAGCCCTGCGCGACGGGGGTCGAACGGGGCCTGTGACTCGAGCGCCTGAAAGGAAGATTTCCTCAGACCAAGATGGATTTCGACGTCGACGATGCGTCTTCTCCGGGATTGCATATTAGATCTTGCTCTTGGCAAAAAAAAAAAAAAAATCACAAAAAAAGAAAGAAAAAAAAAACAAAAAAAAAAGAAAAAGAAAAAAAAGCACAAAAAAAAGAAATTAAAAAAAAAAAAGAAAAAGAAAAAAAAACAAAAAATCACAAAAAGAAAAAATCACAAAAAGAAGGAAAAGAAAAAATCAAAAGAAGAAAGAAAAAAAAAAAAATCACAAAAAAGAAAAAAAGAAAAAAATCACAAAAAGAAAAAAAATCACAAAAAAGAAGAAATGAAAAAAATCACAAAAAGAAAGAAAAAACAATAACAAAAAAGCAGACGAAAAAGAAAAGAGAGAAAGCAAGAGAGCAAACCCTCCAGCTCGACGCCAGCGCCTCGAGCCACGAGCCATAAGCCCTGCGCGACGGGGTCGAACGGGGCCTGTGACTCGAGCGCCTGAAAGGGAAGATTTCCTCAGACCAAGATGGATTTCGACGTCTCGGCCGATGCGTCTTCTCCGGGATTGCAGATTAGATCTTGCTCTTGGCAAAAAATCCCGAAAAAAAAAACACAAAAAGAAGAAAAAAGAAAGAAAAAAATCACAAAAAATCCGAAAAAAAGAAAATCACAAAAAATGAAAAAAAAATCACAAAAAAAAGAAAAAAATCACAAAAAAAAGCCCGAAAAAAGAAAAAGATCACAAAAAAGAAGAAATGAAAAAATCACAAAAAGAAAAATAAAAAAAAAAAAAAAAAAAAAAGAAAAAATCACAAAAAGAAAAAAATCACAAAAAAAGAAAAGAAAAAAAGACAAAAAAAAAAAAACAAAAAAAAGAAAAAAGAAAAAAAAAAACAGAAAAAAGAAAAAACAAAAAAGAACAAAAAGGAAAAACAAAAAGACAAAAAAAATAAAAAAAAAGAAAAAAAAGCACGAAAAAAAAAAAAAAAAATTTTAAAAAAAAAAAAGGAAAAAAAAAATCACAAAAAAAAAAAAGAAAAAAAAGAGAAAAAAGAAAAAAAAAAATCAAAAAAAGAGCAAGAAAAAACAAGAAAAAAAGCAAAAGAGAGAAAGCAAAGAGAGCAAACCCTCCAGCTCGACGCCAGCGCCTCGAGCCACGAGCCATAAGCCCTGCGCGACGGGGGTCGAACGGGGCCTGTGACTCGAGCGCCTGAAAGGGAAGATTTCCTCAGACCAAGATGGATTTCGACGTCTCGGCCGATGCGTCTTCTCCGGGATTGCATATTAGATCTTGCTCTTGGCAAAAAAAATCCCGAAAAAAAATCACCAAAAAGAAGAAAATAAAAAAAACAAAAAAAAGAAAATAAAAAAAAGCACAAAAAAGAAGAAATAAAAAAAAGAAGAAAAGAAAAAAAAAACACAAAAAAGAACAAAAAGAAAAAATCACAAAAAGAAGGAAAAGAAAAAAATCACAAAAAAGAAGAAAAGAAAAAAAACAAAAAATCACAAAAAGAAAAAAGAAAAAAAATCACAAAAAGACAAAAATCACAAAAAAGAAGAAATGAAAAAATCACAAAAAGAAAAGAAAAAACAATAACAAAAGCAGAACGAAAAAGAAAAGAGAGAAAGCAAGAGAGCAAACCCTCCAGCTCGACGCCAGCGCCTCGAGCCACGAGCCATAAGCCCTGCGCGACGGGGGTCGAACGGGGCCTGTGACTCGAGCGCCTGAAAGGGAAGATTTCCTCAGACCAAGATGGATTTCGACGTCTCGGCCGATGCGTCTTCTCCGGGATTGCAGATTAGATCTTGCTCTTGGCAAAAAAAATCCCGAAAAAAAAATCACAAAAAGAAGAAAAAGAAAGAAAAAAATCAAAAAAAAAAAAAATCCAAAAAAATGAAAAAAATCACAAAAAAGAGAAAAAAATCACAAAAACCCGAAAAAGAAAAAGATCACAAAAAAGAGAAAAATGAAAAAAAATCACAAAAAAGAAAATAAAAAAACAAAAAAAAACAAAAAGAAAAAAATCACAAAAAGGAAAAGAAAAAATCAAAAAAAAGAAAGAAAACAAAAAGAACAAAAAGAAAAAACAAAAAGCCCGAAAAAATCACAAAAAAGAAGAAAAAAAATCACAAAAAAAGAAAAAATCACAAAAAAAGAAGAAAAGAAAAAAAAAACAAAAAAGAACAAAAAGTAAAAAATCACAAAAAATCCCGAAAAAAGAAAACACAAAAAAGAAGAAGGAAATTTTAAAAATCACAAAAAAATCACGAAAAGAAAAGAAAAACAATAACAAAAAAGCAGACGAAAAAGAAAAAAGAGAGAAAGCAAGAGAGCAAAACCCTCCAGCTCGACGCCAGCGCCTCGAGCCACGAGCCATAAGCCCTGCGCGACGGGGTCGAACGGGGCCTGTGACTCGAGCGCCTGAAAAGGGAAGATTTCCTCAGACCAAGATGGATTTCGACGTCTCGGCCGATGCGTCTTCTCCGGGATTGCATATTAGATCTTGCTCTTGGCAAAAAAAATCCCGAAAAAAATCACAAAAAGAAGAAAAAGAAAGAAAAAAATCACAAAAAAAAGAAGAAAAAAAGACACAAAACAGAACAAAAAGAAAAAAAATCACAAAAAGAAGAAAAGAAAGAAAAAAAAAATCACAAAAAAAGAAGGAAAGAAAAAGAAAAAAAATAAAAAGAAAGAAGAGGCAAAGAAGAAGACGAAAGAAAGAAAAAAGAAAGCAAGAGAGCAAACCCTCCAGCTCGACGCCAGCGCCTCGAGCCACGAGCCATAAGCCCTGCGCGACGGGGGTCGAACGGGGCCTGTGACTCGAGCGCCTGAAAGGGAAGATTTCCTCAGACCAAGATGGATTTCGACGTCTCGGCCGATGCGTCTTCTCCGGGATTGCAGATTAGATCTTGCTCTTGGCAAAAAAAAAATCCCGAAAAAAATCACAAAAAGAAGGAAAAAGAAAAAAAAAAATCACAAAAGAAGAAAAAAGAAAGAAAAAATCACAAAAAAATCCCGAAAAAAAATCACAAAAAAAGAAGAAAAAGAAAAAAATCACAAAAAATAATCCCGAAAAAAGAAAAAAAAAATCACAAAAAGAAAAAAAATCACAAAGAAGAAAAAGAAAAAATCACACAGGAAAATCATCGCCACGAAAAAGAAAAAGATAAAGAAACAGAGTAACAAGTTAGGAATCGGAAAGCCAGGGGAAGGACGAAACGGAAACTTGAAAAAAGAGCAGAAAAGGCAAGAAGAGTAACGCAAACCACCGTGTTCACCAGCTCGACTGAGAGAAAACATCAGGCCGGGTCAGCGCCTCGTAGCCATGGCGATGCCGCATATAGGCCGCCTGAGGCGCGGAGTTTCTACGGTGGGCCGGGTCGAGACGAAGGGCCCGCTGATGCAAGGCTCGGCAGCGCCTGAGAAGGAAGAATATATCGCTCAAGTTAAACGCGGAAAGAATGGTCACTTCCAGAGCCAGTCGTCGGGCGCCGGATAGAGCGAGCACTCTTACTTGTCCGAAGGCGACTTAGGCATAGTTAGATCTAGGTGCTACCTTTTGGCGGAGGAAAGAAAAAAAAAAAAAAAAGTCACCAAAAAAGAAGAAGAAAGAAAAAAAATCAATACAAAACAGATCACAACAAAAGACAAGAAAAAAAAGACGTAAAGAAAAAATTCACAAAAATCTTCTCAGAGAAAGAAGAGAAAAAAAATAACAAAAAGAAATGAAAAAATCTTCAGTCAAAAAGAAAAAGTAAAAAAATCACCGAAAAAAAAGAAAAAAATCACAAAAAGAAAAGAAAAAAACCAATTTAAACAGAAAAAAGCAGAACGAAGAAGAAAGAAAAAGAAGAAGAAACAGCAAGAGAGCAAACGCCTCGCAGCTCGACGCCAAGGGCGAGCCTTCTTCGAGGCCATCGAGAACCATTAGCGCCTGCGACGCGCACGGGGTCGAACGGGGCCTGTAGAACCTCGTAGCGCCTGAAAGAAGGAACACGTTCAGAACCAAAGATGGATTTTCGCACTGAGATCTCTGGGCTCGAGATGCGTCTTTCTCGGGATTGCAAAGAATTTAGATCTGGCTCTTGCAAAAAAAAAAAAAAACAAGTAGTCACAATAAATCAAGTAAGAAACAAAGAGAAAAAAATCACAAAAAAAATCAACAAAAGACTAGAAAAAAGGTAGAAGAAAGAAGAATCACAAATAAGAATCTTTCCGAAAAAGAAATAAATACCAAAAAAGCACGAATGAACTAAATTTAATCACAAATAGAAGACAGAATATGATAAAAAAAAACAAAAATATCCCTGCCCGAAAAAAGAAAAAAAATTCCGACCAATGACGAGAGGAAAAAGAAAAGAAAACTATTAAACACAAAAGTAACGACTAAAAAGGCACGACGAGAATTTAGAAAAGAAAAAGAGTAGAAAGCAAGAAGAGTGCAACCGTCTCAGCCGAGACCTCCAGAACGCACCCAGCGCCTCGAGGGGCCCCAACGATGTCCATTCAGTACCTGCCGCGACGGGGGGTCGAAACGGGGCCTGTGAGACTTCCGAGCGCCTGACAGGGAATGATTTCCTCAGGCCAAGATGGAGTTTCCGACGTCTCGGCCGATGCGTCTTCTCCGATTGCAGATTGATCTTGGCTCTTGAAAAAAAATCCGAAAAAAATCACAAAAAAAAGGAAAAGAAAAAAATCACAAAAAAAATCCCGAAAAAAGAAAAAAAGATCCAACAAAAAGAAGAAAAAAAATAACAATCCTAACACTAAAAAAGAAAAGAAAAAATCACAAAAAATGAAAAAAGAGTAAAAAATCACAAAAGCCCGAAAAAAGAAAAAGATCACAAAAAGAAGAATCGAAATAATCGAAAAAAATAAATCACAAAAAAATAAGAAAAAAAGAAATAAAAAAAAACAAAAAAAGAACAAAAAGAAAAAAATTCACCCTAAAAATTTCCCGAAAAAAATGGAAAAAATAAAAAAGAAATCACAAAAAGAAAAGAAAAAACAATAACAAAAAAGAAGACGAAAAGAAAAGAAAAAAGAGAGAAGAGCCAAGAGAGCAAACCCTCCAAGCCTCGACGCCAGCCGCCTCGAGCCACCACCAGAGAGCGCGCTGACGGGGGTCGAACCGAGAGGCCTGTGACTCGAGCGCCTGAAAGGGAAGATTCTCATACCAAGATGGATTTCGAACGTCCTTCGGCCCGAATCCAAGTCTTCTCGCGGGAGTTGCATAATTTAGAATCTTGAGCTCTGGCAAAAAAAAATCCCGAAAAAAAAACTAATGCACAAAAAGAAGAAAAAAAAAAAAGGAAAAAATCTAACGGAAACGGAAACTCCGCGACAAAAACAGAAAAATCACAAAAATAGAAAATTTGAGAAAAATCCAAAAAAGCAAGAAAAAGAAAAAAATTCACAAAAAAACGAAAAGGAAGAAAAGATCACAAAAAGAGGAAGAAAAAAAGAAAAAGGAAACACAAATGCACAAAATCCCGAAAAAAAGAAAAAAGAAAAATCAACAAAAAAAGAAAAAAGAAAAATCAACAAAAAGAAATGAAGAAATGAAAAAATAATCACAAAAAGAAAAGGAAAAACATAACAAAAGAAAACGCAGACGAAAAAGAAAGAATAAATAGAGATGCAAAGCAAAGAGCGAAGCAAACCCCTCCAGCTCGATGGTAAGACTGAATGTAGGCACTCGGATAAGATTGCACCTCGACTGACGTAGGCATTTCCGTTCCAGAGGCCCTCTTGTCCAGGCGGGGGATCTTTCTTGGTTTCGACTTCCCAATCTTTTGGTCCAAATTTTTCCTTTCTTTGGATTTTTTTGTTTTGTTTCCTTTTTGTTCTCTTTTTGTGAATTTTTTCTTTTCCCTTCTTTTTGTGGATTTTCTTTGTGTTTTTTGGTTTTTTTTATTTTTCTCTTTCTTGTTTTTTTTTAAAATTCCTCTTTTTTTGGTGGGCTTTTTTTTTAATTTTCTTTTTTTTTTGTTTTTTTTATTTTCTTCTTTTTGTGGGATTTTTTTTTCGGGATTATGCCAGAGCAAGATCTAATATGGCAATGGAGAAAGACGCAATCGGCCCGAAGAACGTCGAAATATCATCTTGGGTCTGAGGAATAATCTCCCTTTGCAGGCGCTCGAGTCACAGGCCCCGTTCGACGCCGCCGTCCGCGCAGGGCCTTATGGCTCGTGGCTCGAGGCCGCTGGCGTCGAAGCTGGAGGTTTGCTCTGCTTGCTTTCTTCTGCTTTTTCTTTCTTTTTTTCGTCTGCTTTTTTGTTAATTGTTTTTTCTTTTCTTTTCGTGATTTTTTGTGATTTTTAAAAATTTCCTTTCTTCTTTTTGTGATTTTTCTTTTTCGGGAATTTTTGTGATTTTTTCTAACTTTTGTTCTTTTTGTTTAGTGTTTTTTTTTCTTTTACTTCTTTTTTTGTTGATTTTATTTCTTTTCCTTTTAATTGGTGATTTATTTTTATTTGACTTCTTTTTTTGTGTATTTTTTTTGGATTTCGGGGCGCATTAATTTTTTGAGTATTATTTTTCTTGTATATATGTTATATCTTTTCCGTTTTTGTTTTTATTCTTTTTCTTCTTTTTGAGGTGAATTTTTTTTCTTGTCTTTCCTTTTTGTGGGATTTTTTTCAATCTTTTTGATTTGTTTTTTTTTGTTTATTTTTGTTAATTTATTTTCTTTTGTATTTTTTTACATTTTCTTCTATTTTTGGTGATCTTTTTCTTTTTCGGGCTTTTTTGTGATTTTTTTCTTCTTTGTGATTTTTTTTTCAATTTTTTGTGAATTTATTTCTTTTCCGGTGATTTTTTGTGAATTATTTTTACCTTTCTTTTTTCTTCTTTTTGATGATTTTTTTTTCAGGGATTTTTTTGTCCAAGATTAGCAAAAGAATCTAAATCTGCAATTCCCCGGGAGCAAAAAAAGACGCATCGGCCGTAGACGTCGGAAAATCTCATTCTTGGTCATGAAGAGAAATCTTCCTCTTAGAGGCGCTCAGAAGTGATCAACAGTGGCGCCCCGTGTTCGACTCCCGTCGCGCAGGGCTTATGGGCTCGAGTGCTCGAGGAGCGCGTGGCGTCGTGAGCTGGAGCTTTGGTATTGCTCACATCTTGCCTTGCCTTCCTCATTTTGCTTTTTCCGTCTGGCTTTTTTGTATTGTTTTTTTCTTTTCTTTTGTGATTTTTTTCATTTCCTTTCTTTTTGTGATTTTTTTCCTTTTTGTGATTTTTTTCTTTTTTTCTTATTTGTGGATTTTTTGTTTTTTTTCTTTTCTTCTTTGGTGAATTTTTTTTCTTTTCCTTCTTTTTGTGATTTCTTTCTTTTTGTGATTTTTTGTTTTTTTATTCTTCTTCCTTCCTTGTTTTTTTTTAATTCTTCTTTTTGTGTCGGTGCTTTTTTTTATTACTCTTTTATTTTCTTGTTTTTTTTTAATTTTTCTCTTCTTATTTGTGAATTTTTTTTTTCGTGGATTTTATTTTATTGCCAAGAGCTGGAGCAATTACAAGTATACAAATCGGACAAAACTTGAAGTCAGCACGTAGCTATAAGAATCGTGGAGAGAGAGAGAGAGACGACTGAGATGACGATGAAGAGAGAGCGTAGAGGTCAGGGGAGCGAGAGGGACAGGAGTTCTATACAGAAAATGGAGAAGAGGAAGAGATGAGAGAGAGAACTCGAGAGATGCAATGTGCAGAGAGAGAGGGAGAGATATTTTATTGTATTATTTTATTACTCTTCTTTTTTGTGAATCTTTTTCTTTTTTCGGGGCTTTTGTGATTTTTTAGCTTTTCCTTTTCTTTTTTGTGATTTTTCTTTTTCTTTTTGTTTGATTTTAGTTTTTTTTCTTCTTCTTTTGTGATTTTTTCTTTTTCGGGATTTTTTTTGTGATTTTTGTGTTTTCCTTTTTTTTTTTTGTGATTTTTTCGGGATTTTTTTTCCAAGAGCAAGATCTAATCTGCAATCCCGGAGAAGACGCATCGGCCGAGACGTCGAAATCCATCTTGGTCTGAGGAAATCTTCCCTTTCAGGCGCTCGAGTCACAGGCCCCGTTCGACCCCCGTCGCGCAGGGCTTATGGCTCGTGGCTCGAGGGCTGGCGTCGAGCTGGAGGGTTTGCTCTCTTGCTTTCTCTCTTTTTCTTTCTTTTCGTCTGCTTTTTTGTTATTGTTTTGTTCTTTTCTTTTGTGATTTTTTTTTTTCGGATTTTTTGTTCTTTTTTTTTTACTTTTCTTTTTTTGTGATTTTTTTCAATTTCTTTTGTTATTTTTTTCTTTTTTCGGGATTTTTTGTGATTTTTTTCTTTTCTTTTTTCTTCTTTTTGTGATTTTTTGGTGATTTTTTTCTTTTTCTTCTTTTTGTGACTTTTTTTTTTTTTTTTTGCCAAGAGCCAGATCTAATCTGCAATCCCGGAGAAGACGCATCGGCCGAGACGTCGAAATCCATCTTGGTCTGAGGAAATCTTCCCTTTCAGGCGCTCGAGTCACAGGCCCCGTTCGACCCCCGTCGCGCAGGGCTTATGGCTCGTGGCTCGAGGCGCTGGCGTCGAGCTGGAGGGTTTGCTCTCTGCTTTCTCTCTTTTTCTTTCTTTCGTCTGCTTTTTTGTTATTGTTTTTTTCTTTCTTTTTGTGATTTTTTTCTTTTTTCGGGATTTTTTGTTTTTTTTACTTTTTCTTTTTGTGATTTTTTTCATTTCTTTTTTTGTTATTTTTTTCTTTTTTCGGGATTTTTTGTGATTTTTTATTTTTTTTCTTCTTTTTTCTTCTTTTTGTGATTTTTTCTTTTTCTTCTTTTGTGATTTTTTTTTTTTTTTGAGAGCAAGATCTAATATGCAATCCGGAGAAGACGCATCGGCGAGACGTCGAAATCCATCTTGGTCTGAGGAAATCTTCCCTTTCAGGCGCTCGAGTCACAGGCCCCGTTCGACCCCCGTCGCGCAGGGCTTATGGCTCGTGGCTCGAGGCGCTGGCGTCGAGCTGGAGGGTTTGCTTTCTCTTGCTTTCTCTCTTTTCTTTCTTTTCGTCTGCTTTTTTTTTATTGTTTTTTCTTTCTTTTTGTGATTTTTTGTCTTTTTTTCTTTTTTTTCTTCTTTTGTGATTTTTTTTTTTTTTTTTATTTCTTTTCTTTTCTTTTTGTGATTTTTTTTTCTTTTTCTTCTTTTTTTGTGATTTTTTTGGATTTTTTTGTGATTTTTTCTTTCTTTTTCTTCTTTTTTGTGATTTTTTTCTTTCTTTTTCTTCTTTTTGTGATTTTTTTTCCGGGATTTTTTTTTCCAAGAGCAAGAATCTAATCTGCAATCCCGGAGAAAGACGCATCGGCCGAGACGTCGAAATCCATCTTGGTCTGAGGAAATCTTCCCTTTCAGGCGCTCGAGTCACAGGCCCCGTTCGACCCCGTCGCGCAGGGCTTATGGCTCGTGGCTCGAGGCGCTGGCTCGAGCTGGAGGGTTTGCTCTCTTGCTTTCTTTTCTCTTTCGTCTTTTTTTGTTATTATTTTTTTCTTTTCTTTTGTGTTTTTTTTTCTTTTCCTTCTTTTTTGTTTTTTTCTTTTTGTTCTGTTTTTGTGTATTTTCTTTCTTCTTTTTTGTGATTTTTTTTTCTTTTTTTTCTTTTGTGAAAATTTTTTTTCTTTTGTTTCTTTTTGTGGATTTGTTGATTAATCTTTTTTGTGATTCTTTTTCTGTAACTTTTTCATTCTCTTTTAATGTGGATTTTTTTTTCGGGATTTTTTTTGCCAAGAGCAAGATCTAAATAATGCAATCCCGGAGAGAGACGCATCGGCCGAGACGTCGAAATCCATCTTGGTCTGAAGGAAATCTTCCCTTTCAGGCGCTCGAGTCACAGGCCCGTTCGACCCCCGTCGCGCAGGGCTATGGGCTCGTGGCTCGAGGCGCTGGTGCGTCGAGCTGGAGGGTTTGCTCTCTCTTTGCTTTTCTCTCTTTTTCTCTTTTTCGTCTGCTTTTTTGTTATTGTTTTTTCTTTTTCTTTTCGTGATTTTTTGTGATTTTTAAATTTTCCTTCTCTTCTTTTTTGTGATTTTTCTTTTTCGGGATTTTTTGTGATTTTTTTTACTTTTTGTTCTTTTGTGTTTTTTTTTTCTTTCTCTTTTTTTTGTGATTTTTTCTTTCCTTTTTTGTGATTTTTTTCTTCTTTTTTGTTCTTTTTGTGATTTTTTTCGGGCTTTTTGTTTTTTTATTTTGTTCTTTTGTTTTTGTTTTTTTCTTTTCTTCTTTTTGTGATTTTTTTTTTTCATTTTTGATTTTTTCTTTTTGTTTTTCCTTTTGTTCTTTTTTGTATCTTTTCTTTTTTCGGGCTTTTTTGTGATTTTTTTCTTCTTTTTGTGATTTTTTTCATTTTTTGTGATTTTTTCTTCCACGTGATTTTTTTTTCTTTCTTTTTTCTTCTTTTGGGGTAGTGTATTACTTTTTTTTTTTCGGGATTTTTTTGCCAAGAGCACTCTTCTTCCTTCTTCATGTAATAATTCACGCTCGTCATCGTTTGTGTGTGTGTGAGTGTGTTGTGACGTGTGTAAGAGAGAGAGAGAGAGGACGAGAGGAGAGAAAGAGAGAGAGAGAGGAAGAGAGAAATGCGTGAACGAGAGGAGAGAGAGGGAGAGAGAGAGAGAGAGAGAGAAGAGAGAGCGGAGAGAGAGCGCAACGGTAGAGAGCGCAAGATAGAGAGAGCGTCGAGAGGAGGAGAGAGAGAGAGAGAGAGAGACGAGAGACGAGAGAGAGAAGAGAGAGAGAGAGAGAGAGAGAGAGAGAGAGAGACTACCGAGAGAGAGAGCACAGCATTTATATTCATATTTATTTTTATATTATTATTATTATTTTATTTAGTTATTAATACATGTAGAAATGTTCTAACTCAGGTCTTTTCAGTACTTCAGTACACTCTTTCTCCTC
>NW_020872066.1:384033-386054 GCF_003789085.1 Penaeus vannamei | reverse complement strand
CTCTCTCTCTCTCCTCTCTTCTCTCTCTTTTCATGTTTGTATTTTTTCGGTATTTTGTGGTTTTGGTTATCTTTATCTTTATTCTATTTTGCTCGTTAACAATATTTTCTTTATTTTTTACCGTTATTTTTTCCCTCTTGGTTCTTGTCGTTTTCTCCTAATTCTTCATTCCTTTCTCTTATGCTTTCTAATTTATCATTTTATTGGATATCTTCCTTTCTTTCTTTTTCTATGAACGCTCCCTCAACCCCCCACCCCCCCCACCCTACCTACCCCTCTTTCGTCTCTTTCCACAAACTCGCCTCTTTATCATTTCTACGTCATATCTCCTTCCTTTGTTGTCTTTCTTTCTTTCTCCCTTCTTTCTCTCTCATCAAACGCCCTTCCTCCCTTTCTCCTCCCTTCGCCTTCTCTCCTCGTCTTCTTGACCTCTTCGCCAACACTCCTTTATTTATGTCTCTCACTCTTCCTCCCTCATTCTCCTTCTCCGTCTCTATCCTTCTTCCTCTATCATCTTCTCCCTCCCTATTTTTTTTCTACACCCTCACACCCTTCCCTCCCTCACCCTAACCCACCCACCCTCCTTCACCCCATCCTCATTCTAACCCACCGTCCTCCCTCCCCCTCCCTCACCCTAACTCTAACCACCCACACCTCTCCTCCTTCACCCTCACCCTAACCCTCCTCTCCCCCCCCCCTCCTTCATCCTAACCCACCCTTCTTTCCCTCACCCTCACCCACCCTAACCCACCCTCACCCTCACCCTAATCAACCTCTCCTCCTTCACCCTCACCCACCCTTTCCCTCACCCTCATCCTAACCGCCACCCACACCCTTCCCTCCCTCACCCTTTTCTCCTTCACCCTAACCCACCCTCCTCTCCCTCACCACACCCTAACCCTTCCCACACCCTCACCACCCTCCCCTCCTTCACCTAACCCACCCTCACCCACCCCCTCACCTCCCCTCTCTCACCCTCACCCTAACCCACCCAACGCGCCGAGTAAGTGGTATGTAGTAGCGTTTGGTCTCCCTTTGTTTACCTAAGACGTTTCAGGTCAAGTATACCCTCTCAGCTGCTGTCTGTTGAAGTCGCCGCCTCCCCTCTCCCCCTCTCCTCTCCCCTCCTCTTCCTCCTTCTCTGCGTCTTCTGTCTGTCGTCTGTTATTCTTTATCCCTTTATCCTTTCCATGCTTTGGGTCTGGTTCTCTATTTTTGGGTGATTTTTTATATATATTTATTTTAATCTATTTGTTTTGTTTGTATGGTTCTTTGTGGTGGTGTGTGTATACTATCTTCTATGTTTTTGTCTCGTTCTCCTTCCCCTCACTTCATTTCTGCTTCCCATTCATTTTTTCTCATTTGCTCTCTATTTCTATCTTCCCTCTTTCCCCTTTTCTTCGTTCTATTTCCCCTTCCCCTCTTTCCCTCCTCCTCTCCCCTCTCTCTCTTCGTTCTATTCTCTCCTCCCTCTTTGTTCTACTTCTCCTCTCCCCTCTCTCCGTTCTATTTCTCTCCCCTCTTTCCCCTCGCTCTCTCCCTCCCTCTTCATTCTATTTCTCCCTCCCCTCTCCCCTCTCTCTCTCTTCGTTCTATTTCTCCCTCCCCTCTCCCCTCTCTCTCATCGTTCTATTTCTCCCTCCCTCTCATTCTACTTCTCCTCTCCCCTCTCCTCTTTCCGTTCTATTTCTCCTACCCCTTTTCCCTCCTCCTCCTCTCCCCTCTCCCTCTTCCTTCAATCTCTCCCTCCCTCTCTCTCTCTTCGTTCTATTTCTCCCTCCCTTTTTCCCTCCTCCTCTCTCCCCTCTCCCTCTTCCTTCAATCTCTCCCTCCCCTCTCTCTCTCGTTCTATTTCTCCCTCCCCCTTTCCCTCCTCTCCTCTCCCTCTCCCTCTCCTTCAATCTCTCCCTCCCCTCTCTCTCTTCGTTCTATTTGCTCCCTATCCCTCTTTCCCCTCGTCCTCTCCCTCTCTCTTCCTTCTATTTCTCCCTCCCCTCTCTCTCTCTTCCTTCTATTTCTCC
>NW_020872066.1:374033-376533 GCF_003789085.1 Penaeus vannamei | reverse complement strand
CAGGAGTTGTTCTTGGCCGTCACAGGAGTCGTTCTTGGCCGTCACAGTAGTTCTTGACCGTCACAGGAATCGTTCATGGCGCGTCGTTCTTGCCGTCACAGGAGTAGTTCTTTCGCCAGTGTAGTTCTGGCCGTCACAGGAGTCGTTCTTGGCCGTCACCACCGTCACATCGTTCATGGCCGTCACAGTAGTTCTTGGCCGTCACAGGAATCGTTCATGGCCGTCACAGGAGTAGTTCTTGGCCGTCACAGGAGTAGTTCTTGGCCGTCACAGGAGTAGTTCTTGACCGTCACAGGAATCGTTCATGGCCTTCACAGGAGTAGTTCTTGGCCGTCACAGTAGTTCTTGGGCCGCCTCACAGTAGTTCTTTGGCCGTCACAGTAGTTCTTGGCCGGAGTAGTTCTTGCCGTGTAGTCTTGGCCGTCACAATAGTAGCATCGTCACAGGAGTCGTTCTTGGCCGTCACAGGAGTCGTTCTTGGCCGTCACAGTAGTTCTTGGCCGTTACAGTAGTAGTTCTTGGCCGTCACAGGAGTAGTTCTTGGCCGTCACAGGAGTAGTTCATGGCCGTCACGAGAGTCGTTCTTGGCCGTTACAGGAGTCGTTCTTGGCCGTCACAGGAGTCATTCTTGGCCGTCACAGGAGTCGTTCTTGGCCGTCACAGGCAGTCACAGTTCAGTCGTTCTTGCCGTCACAGGAGTCGTTCTTGGCCGTCACAGGAGTCGTTCTTGGCCGTCACAGGAGGAGTCACAGGAGTTTCTTGGCCGTCACAGGAGAGTCGTTCTTGGCCGTCACAGGAGTAGTTCTTGCCGTCACAGGAGTAGTTCTTGGCCGTCACAGGAGTAGTTCTTGGCCGTCACAGGAGTCGTTCTTAGCCGTCACAGTAGTAGTTCTTGACCGTCACAGGAGTCGTTCTTGGCCGTCACAGGAGTCGTTCTTTGGCCCGTCACAGGAGTATTCTTGGCCGTCACAGGAGTCGTTCTTGGCCGTCACAGGAGTCGTTCTTGGCCGTCACAGGAGTAGTTCTTGGCCGTCACAGGAATCGTTCGTGGCCGTCACCCTGCCTCTTCCTCCCCCATCAGGTTGCCAGGGAGGCGCGGAATAGGCCTACATGCACGGCGTTCCATCATAGATAAGAGGTCGATGTTGATGAGTCAGGCTGGAGGAAAACGGGTGATTGAATGAATTATGAAAAGGGACGAAAGAAAAAAGGGTGATGGCAGGGAGACGGCGGTAAGGGTGGTAGGGAGAGGGAGGGGGAGATGGTGAGAGAGAGAGAGGAAGAGCGAGGGACGCAGAAAGACCGACACACAGGAGAGGGGAAGGAGTGGTGTAAACCGTGTATACATATGCGAGAGAAAGGTAAACTAAGAGAGGCAGGAAGATAGACACACGCACAGACATATAGGAAAGGGGAAGAAGTGGTGTAAAAAGTGTATACATATGAGAAAGGTAGACTGAGGGAGACAGAGAGATAGACAGACAGACAGACACACAGGGAAGAGGCAGAAATCACGTGTACATGTCTGAGAGAAAAGAAGAGTGAGGTAGACAGCTAGACAGACACGCATGTACATAGAAAGAATTGAGGATTATGTTTACATATGTGAGAGAAAGGGAGAGGGGATAGACAGAAAGACTGATAAACAGAGATACATAAACGAAAAGTCGCACAGGCTGGCTAACGAGAAAAAGAGGAAAAGAAAAGCAAAATCCAAAGTTTTTTCGGCCAATAAATCCCGTGCGACATGCTATAAACAACGGTAAAGCAATATCAGCAAGGCCTATCACCAAATAACAAGGGGTAAGGATGGGGGGGGGGGTTGTAATGGTGTTCAGCGACGCCCACAATGGATGGCACACGCCCACGCCCACACAAGCCTGCCTCGTCCCTGGAAGAGAGAATTGAGTGTTCCAAGAAGAACGTTATCTCGGCCGGTTTCTGAACCTGAATTTTGGCCTGCATCTTGCCTCGCATTCTGGCTTGCGTGTTGATCTGCGTTTTGACCTGCGTCTCGCCTCGCATTCTGGCTCGCGACTTGACTTCGGTTTTGGCCGCGTCTTGCTTTCCTTTCGGCCCGCGTCTTGCCTTGCATTTTGGCTCGCGACTTGACCAGTTTTGGCTTGCATCTTAGCGCACTTTGGCTTGCGTCTGCACGTCTCGGATTGCATTTTGGCGCACGTTTTACTAGCACTTCGGCTTGCGTCGTGGCTTGCATTCTGGCTTGCACACTTATCCCGCCCGCTTGCATTTACCTCAAAAGCCTCCCCGATCAGGCCAATATTCGCACGAGGAGTCTTCAATCAAGTTAATTGTCCTCTTAAAGGCTGGCGGCGATACAGGCTGCGGAAGAGGGGCGGCGGCGCGGTAGGGGGGGGGGGGGGGTTTTGGGATCGGCGTGAGAGAGCGGGATGGGGATGGGGGTGAGAGGAGGTGGTGGGAGAGAGAGAGGGAGGAAGGGATGAAGGTAGGGAGGGGAGGAGGGAGGAAGGGGTGGGAG
>NW_020872066.1:356533-369033 GCF_003789085.1 Penaeus vannamei | reverse complement strand
ATGATACAAAGTATGATGATGATAGTAATGGTAGTATTGATAATGATGATAATAACGATTATCAATATTGTTATTATCATTATTGTTATTATTACTATTATCATTATTGTTATTATTATTATATTATTGTTATTATTGTAATGATAATGATTATAATAATAATAAGATTAGTCATGGTAATAATGATAGTGATGATGATAATAGCAGTAGTATTAGTAATAATAATGATAATGATGATAATAAATATGATAAAAATGGTGATGATGATTGTAAAGATTGTTGTTGTTGTTATCATGATTATTATTGCTGTTATTGTTGTTCTATTATAATCGTTGTTATTGCCATTGTTACCACACAATTCCTATCAACAGTGGCTTTTGCACCATCCACTCTAGTACTGTAGCACCAATTTAGTTTTCCCAACTCACCTGATGCTCGCCTTTGTCCTCCCTCATATCATTCACTATTTTATCACAACTACTCACCATCCCCATCACTTCATTCATGTCATCCACTTTATTTACTAATTACCTTTCATTGTACGCTTTCGTGTACACTTCACGTTCACTGTGCCATGTTTACCCGATTCCCTTTTCTCTACTAATTTTTGTATAATGTTATGTGCAATGTTTACCTTATATCTTTACATTTGTTTACGGTCATTATCATATTATTCATGTCACCTCATTTATTCCCTATTCTTCCCAGTTTTCATGATTTTATTTATATGATTCACCTCCTTTCTTCGCACCCATCCACATTCATGTCATTCATATGATTCAACAATCACTATCTCCATTACTTTGTTCATATCCTTTATCTGCAATTCATCATATTCCCTTTTCCTTTTTTCCTTTTCTCCTTTCATTCCATTCGTCATTCTTCTCCTCGACCCATTCTCTTCATTTCGCTTTATACCTCCTTTTCACTATAGCCATCATCTGATTTATTTTATTTTCTATTCATCGCAGGTCACTTAAATCCATTTTCTTCATTTCCTGTTCTACTTGAGTCCATGACTCAAAAAAAACAAAAAAAACAGACAAACAGTTCATTTCTTTCAAGACTTGCACAATGTATCTGCTAGGCGCTGCTTCTCCTTTGAACGTTGGTGTCGCCCTGTGGTGGCGGATGATAGTCAGTGGCAGAAAAGAGAGAGAGAGAGAGAGAGAGAGAGAGAGAGAATCTGTCGTATGTGTGCGTGTGTGTGTGTGTGTGTGTGTGTGTGTGTGTGTGTGTGTGTGTGTGTGTGTGTGTGTGTGTGTGTGTGTGTGTGTCTACGAGAGTGTGATGATGGTAATGATAGTCATATTGGTAGTAGTAATACTAATGTTTTTCAATTTCATCTCTCTCTCTCTCTCTCTCTCTCTCTCTCTCTCTCTCTCTCTCTCTCTCTCTCTCTCTCTCTTCTCTCTCTCTCTCTCTCTCTCTCTCTCTCTCTCACTCACTCACTCACTCACTCACTCACTCACTCACTCACTCACTCACTCACTCACTCACTCACTCACTCACTTTCTCAATTCTTTCACTTTTCGAACTATAAATTTTCGTTCGACCATTTTCTAAGAAACTCAATCCCTTCCAATTTTAAGTACTACATTATTCAGTCCTTTTCTGCTAAAGAAAAAAAACGCATTTCATATTATTTAGTCATTAGTTTGCCTGAGTTGCGAGAACTTGCCTTTTTTTCTCCTTCATAAGAGCAAGTTTTTGATATAGTGCAAGCAAATCTTGCTAATGATTTTCTGAATGCTTAAAGCTGGCAATAAACATTGTTCGCGTATCTGCTGTTTGATTGCTTGGATATTTGGCTTCCGCGATTAATGTATATTTTTCGTTTGTGCCGAAAGCTGTTATTGATTATTGCTATTTGAGATTGCTTTTTTGCTGTTTTGATATCTTTATTCTTTTTCACAGTCATTTTTTTATTTTGTTGTTTTTTCTGTATCTTTAAAAAAGAATATTGATAATTCTGATTGCCATTCGATTTTTTGGTGGTGTTATTGTTGTTGTCGTTATTTTTGTGTTAACTATTAATGGTCGATCTCGCAATTCCCATTAAAATTGGGAGGAAGGAATGGGAAATTAAGTTTAGGAAATCATGTACTTAGATCACGCCTTTTCTTTCCTTTTAATGTATATCTCTAACATGGACTTTGATTTCATCTTAATCAGAAAAGACCAAATTCTGGTTAGTTTATTTTTTTCCGTCCATTTTTCGTGTAATTTTAGAATATTCAGCGAATTAACAAAAACATTTGAATAACCTACTGTTTTTTTATTTTGAATAAAGATAAAAACGGTGATTTAGAAGGAAGGGAGAAGGCCTTGGAAAAACGGGAAAACGCGGAAACGAATTTGTTATAGAAAACAAATTGCAAAGTTGATTCCTTTTCTCTTGCAACATTCGTTCTTCACACCTGTCCTGAGCTGTCATAGTGCTGACAGAATGAAAGAAGAATATTGACGCGTGCAGTGATTGTGTGTGTGCTCACATACATACACACACATACATAAATATATGTATATGTATGTATGTATGTATATATATAATATATATATATATATATATATATATATATATATATATATATATATATATATATATATATATATATATGTACATGTATATAGTATATATATATATATATATATATATATATATATATATATATATATATATATATATACATACATATATGTACATGTATATAGGTATATGTATATGTATGTATGTATGTGTGTGTGTGTATGTGTGTGTGTGTGTGTGTGTGTGTGTGTGTTGTGTGTGTGTGTGTGTGTGTGTGTGTGTGTGTGTGTGTGTTTATACAACAAGAGTTCCAATAGCGCTATCAAAATCATGGGATACGAATTTAACGCATGCACTGGTAAACGATGCATGCGGGTCCGCAAATAGAATCCAAGGCAAGATGCTTAACAAAGCGATATATATAGTCCAGCGAGATGCTTCCTTCCACGCAGTCACTTAGCGTTTACACGTTACCATGGCAACGAAGAGGAGGGGGAGTTTTAAGAACAATATTCGACCTGGTGTGCGCATGCGTGGGCAGGGAGGGGTCACGCATGCACACGAACACGCATGCGCAAGGGATTCAAACTTGAGATAATTGATCTTGATGACGTATGTACGTAAGTAAATTTCCGTAAAAATGTTTACATGCTGTAACATACTGTACCTACACCTTTAGTAAGAGTGACTGTTGTGTGGAATTTTACGTTTCAGTGTTTCGCTTTTGTCTGTTTGTTTGACTTTCGTGTTTATACGGTGATCTCTGTGCCAGGCAGTATATGTTGTATTTGTGTGCGAGAGAAAAGGGGTGGAAAAGGCGAGGGAGGAAGGCAGGGAGAGTCAGAAAGGGAGAAAGGAGAAAGAAAGGAGCGAGAGAGAGAGAGGGCAATCTAAGGAAAGACTAGGGAATGAAAGACATATGAATGATTTCGGTCCCAAGAAGAGAAAAGGAGAGAGGGAAAACAGGGAAGCAGTCGCAGAACCGTATCATCTATAAGGCGGATTATCTCTTTAAAATACAGTTAGATATAAACCTGTTCATCCCACGTCCTTCACCCTCCCCCCCCCCCCCAAACCCTTCCCCAGCCTCACCCTCATTCCCAACCCTAACCCCACACTGCTACCATGCCTACCTACCCACACCCTTACCTAAAACGCTACCTTTTCCCAACCACCATTCCCCCCCACCCCCACCGACTAAACCCCCCATAAACCCCCCCCACCATACCATCAACACCCCACCAACCCCACCTACCATCCTCCAGCCCCACCAACCCACCTACCATTCCTCCAGCCCCCGCCCAACCCCACCTACCCCCCCTACCACACCCCACCCACCGAACCATCCACCCCACCCCTAGCCCATCTCGATTGCCCTTCTCCCAGTGTGCAAAGTTCATCAGCGGGCTTGAACGGCTTGTGATGACGTGCCCAGATGTTCAAACACCCTGCACCTTGCTTCACCTTGCTCTCACGTCGCTCTGCCTGCCTCCTCCTCGATCGCTTTCTTGTCGGTTTCGTCACTTGTGTAATACATTCCTTTGCCTGCGGCGTCACTTTCGAACATGTGCGGTATGTTGTCTTGCTCGTGGTGATAGTCATTCGTGTCTCTCTGTCTTCCTTCTCTCTCTCTTCTTCTCTCATTTCTCTCTCTCTCTCTCTCTCTCTCTCTCTCTCTCTCTCTCTCTCTCTCTCTCTCTCTCTCTCTCCTCTCTCTCTCTTCTCTCTCTCTCTCTCTCTCTCTCTCTTCTCTCTTCTCTCTCTTCTCTCTCCCTCTCTCTCTCTCTCTCTCTCCCCTCTCTCCCCTCTCTCCCCTCTCTCCCCTCTCTCCTCTCTCTCTCTTCCAGCCCCCTCCCCATTCCCTCTCTCCTTTCTTGGTCCTTCCTCCCTCCATTCATCTCCGCCGCCCGGCCGTCCTCTCCCGCCAGCCATGAATGGAGGCCCGAATTTCTATCAATGGGAACAACTGCCATACGAGGAGGACTTTTGTACGCGCTGATCTCCGGCTGTTGCTCTCGCTCATGATCGCTGTAACAGATTTGTGTGTTGGTCCTTTGTGTCTGTTTTGCTTTGCTTATGTACGCGCAAGTGCATGTACGTACGAACTTACACATAAGCAGATGAGCACGTGTATACACTCATATTCACACACAGCTCAACTCAACTCATTCCCTCCCCTCCCTCCCTCCTTCCTTCTTTCATTCCCTCCTTCCCTCCTCATCTCTTTTATCTCTATCTCTCATTCTTTCTTTCCCTCACTACCCTCCCTTACTCTGGTGTGTGATATATATGTATATAAATATAGTATAATATATATTAATCACTTATATTATATTAAGTAGTATATTCAGAANAGGGGTGAGGTGAAGAAAGGAGGAGAGGGTGGCAGATGTAAGGGAGGAAAGGAGAAAGAGAAAAGGAGAAGAGAGGGAAGGAGAGAAGAAGGAAAGGAGGTGAAGAAAGAGGTAAAGGCATTAGGAATAGTGAAGGGGAGAAGATGAAGTCGTATGGAAGGGGAACCAATGGGGAAAAGAACGTACGTGAACAGATAAACGAAGGGCAAGAGGGAAAAAGATGATTAGAGACGCAGGGGGAAGGGTGATATGTAAAAGAAAAGAGGAAGGAAGGGGGAGGAAGAGAGAGGGAAAGAAAACAGCGAAGGATAGAGCAGAAGGAAAGAAAAACACAGAAAAGGGTAGAGTAGGAAGAAGGAGTAGCACAGAAGAGGAGAGAAGAAGAAAGAAAGAAGGGTAAAGGAAATGAGGAAAAGGAAGGAAGAGGGAAGGGCAAAGGAAAAGAGGAAAAGGAAGGAGAAGGAAAGGGAGGAGGAGAGAAGGAGGGAGAGGAGGAAAATAGGATAGCGGTGGTTGTGATTCCTGAAATATCAACTATTTCAGATTTTCTTTATAATGAAATACTCTTAGGAAAATATAGCTTTTTGATGTTGATTAATCCATGTTTATCTACATTTATCAAAGTCTTTGATTAAATATATTTGTTTACTACTTCTTTAACCTGGATATTTTGTGAAGATATTTGCGTATGTTTTCCATAACAGAAATATATCTATACTTAGAGAGGCAAAAATACATAGCTAAACAAAAAGAAAAGAAAAAAGGATAATAAATTAAAAAAACACAGCACACAAACAAAAAAACAAACAAAAAAACCATATACAAAGAGAGAGAGAGAGTGTGTGTGTGTCCTCGTGTGCCGCGCTTGGTGTATCGTTGTGTCTTTGGTGGAATGTGTGTCCGTTCGTGTTTTTGTTATTGTACGCCAGCCATTTTCGTCTGTTTCGTTGCATCATTTGTATCTATGCATTTGTTTTGGGATGTATGACCAATACTAAAACACACAGGAAAAAGATAAAATGGAATATAGTTGAAAATAGATCCACAAAATCCTAAACTATTTTCCCTATTTCGACTGTGGGCGACGAATGGCCACACGGAGAGTCACCAAGTCTAACTTTGTCTAAATTTCCTCATTAAACTCATCATTTAACAACCTGGAATGGAAAAAAAACATTAAAGTCCATTACTACACAAGCTCCATACCCCCAACCCCTTCCTCCTCTTCCCCCGACCATACCCACTCCCACCCTCCTCTCCTCCTCAACCCCACACCCTCAACCTACTCCTCTTCCTCCCCCACCCCCCTACCTCCTTCCACACACACCCACCTCCTCTCTTCCCAAAAATGACTGTCAACCCCACCTCTCCTCTGTCCCCCCCCCCCACCCTTCCCTCTTCTCGCCCCACTCCACCCTTTCCTCCTCCTCTCCCCGACCACGCCACCACCTCCTCCACTCTTCCCCCCCAACCTACTTCTCTCCTCTTCTCCAACCCACACCCCACCCTCCTCCCTTCCACCCACATCCGCACCTAATCCTCTTCCCCCCCTCACCTTCCTCTCTTCCCCCCAACCCACCCTCCTCCTCTTCCCCCCCCCCTTCCTCCCTCTTCTCCCCCACCACCCTTTCCTCTCCTCTACCCCCCCCCAACCCCACCCTCCTTCCTCTCCTCAACCACCCACCTTCCCTCCTCTTCTCCCCCTCCCCTCGATCCTCTCCCCCCTCGCTCCCCTCCTCTCTCCCCCACACCACTCCCCACTCCCTCCTTTCCCCCCAAACCCCCACTACCTTTCCTCCTCCTCTACCCCCGCACCCAAACCCTTCCTAGTCTTACCTCATCCCACCCCTCCTTCCTGCTCCTCTTCCCCTCCTCCTCTCCCCCCCGCCACACCTCTCCCTTCCTCTCTTCCCCTCCCGCCACACCCCTCTTCCTCTCCCCCTACCCCCGCCGCCTCCCGTCCAGCCACTTTCTTTCTTCACCCCAGCCTTCCACCCCCTTCACCAACCCCTTCTCTCCCCCCCCCACACCCTTCTCCCTCTTTTCCCAACCCCACCCTCTTCCTCCCCACGCCACGCCACCTTCCTTCTCCTCTTCCCCCTCCACCCCCACCACCCAACCCCCTAACAAAAAGATAAAGGCATTGCAGCATCCTTCCTCAAACGCTCGCTTGCAATCTCCAATCATCAATCATCTTTCTCTAATCAGCCAAGCTCTCGATTATGAGTTTCCGGTCGAAAAGCCAGACAATCATTTTTCTTTTTTTTTTTTTTTTTTTTTTTTTTTTTTTTTTTTTTTTTTTTTTATTTTGGTACAGATCGCGCGTGCAGAACAGTGAAAAATTAATACCACACTGTATTAAGCAAGCGAGCAGTTTTGGAGGTTTAACTGATGGGGAGAAAGAGTGATGGCTTTTGTTAGTTTGTGTTTAATGTTGTTTTTTTTTTTTTTTTTAGGGGAAAAGGAAAATGGTCGAGGGAGAGAGAGAGAAGAGAGAGAGGAGAGGGAGAGAAGAGAGAGAGAGAGAGAGAGAGAGAGAGAGAGAGAGAGAGAGAGAGAGAGAGAGAGAGAGAGAGAGAGAGGAGAGAGAAGAGAGAGAGAGGAGAGAGAGAGAGAGCAGAGAGAGAGAGAGAGAGAGAGAGAGAGAAGAGAAGAGAGAGAGAATAGAGTGGAGGGAATAGAGGGTGGGGGAAAAGAGAGGGGGATAGGTAAAAAGGAAAGAAAGAGAAAGAGAGAAGAGGAGAGAAGAGAGAGAGAGAGAGAGAGAGAGAGAGAGAGAGAAGAGAGAGAAGAGAGAGAGAGGAGACGAGAGAGAGAGAGAGAGAGAGAAGAGAGAAGGGAGAGAGAGATGTAAATAGATATAGAAAAAAAAGAATAGAACGAGGGGAGAAAGGAGAAGAGAGCGGAGAGGAGAGAGAGAGAGAAGAGAGAGAGAGAGAGAGATATATAAAGACAGATAGAAGAAGAGAGGAGAGAGAGAGAGAGAAGAGAGAGAGAGAGAGGAGAGAGAGAAGAGAGGAGAGAGAGAGAGAGAGAGAGATAGAGAGAGAGAGAAGAGGAGAGAGAGAGAGAGAGAGGGAGAGAGAGAGGAGAGAGAGAGAGCGAGAGAGAAGAGAGAGAGAGGAGACAAGGAGAGAGAGAGATAGAGAGATAGATAGATAGATAGAGATAGAGAGAGAGAGAGAGAGAGAGAACCAAAACAGACAGATAGACAGCCACACACACACACACACATTTAGAAAGGGAACAAAGTGAGTCAAGTACATAAGACAATAAATAATTAAGATATTATACAAGATAAAAAAAAAAAAAAAAAAAACTTGAACATAATAAGAGATATATAAACATAAAAATAAAATAAAAAAATGATAATCAAGATATATATAACATAAAAAATAAAAGATAAAGTATAAAAAAAACGAATATAAAAGATTAAAATAATAAAACAAAAACAAACGTAACCATCCCCAAAACCCGCAACCCTAAACCTCCCGACAAAAACCCCCCGCAACGCAAATAACATTCTCATTCCCTTAAACGCTGCAATAAGCCCCTTCTTCCCTTCCCGCGAATATAAACGGACGTATGTAAGGACAACGCCACGTACCCCACGCACCATAGTTGGGGGGGGGGGGGAAAACCAGCCCATCTATATTTGATCATTTCCATTTACGCCAAAAGGGAACCTGTTTATATGCAAATCAGCCCCCAGTGGCAATCGTGCAACTTTGACATTGTTTTCACAGCCGCTTCATAGCCAGGGCAATCTGTGGTCCCGGCGACCCTGGGCGACTGAGAACACACCTTGGGTTGGCCCAATTACGGTTTTAGCGAGTTACGTCGGGCGGGGGTTGGGGGGTTTTGCTCTCTCTCTGTCTCTTTCTTTCTCTTTCGCTAGTTCTCTCCTCTTTCTTTCTCTTTCTTTCTCTTTCGCTATCTGTTTCTTTCTTTCTCTTTCGCTGTCTCTTTCTCTCTTTCTCTTCTGCTCTCTCTTTCCTCTTCTCTTGCTATCTGTCTTTCTTTCTCTTTCGCTAGCTCTCTCTTTCTTTCCTCGCTAGCTGTTTCTGCTTTCTCTTTCGCTTCTCTCTTTCTTTCTTCTTTCGTTATCTCTCTCTTTCTCTTTCGCTGTCTCTTTCTCTTTGCTCCCTTTCTCTATAGCTGTTCTCTCTTTCTCTCTTTCTCTTTCTCTTTCTATCTATCTATCTATCTATTCTATCATCTCTTTCCCTCTCTCTAATTCTCTTTTCTATATATGTATAGATATCCTTCTATCTATCGGTCTCTGTGCATCATTCCTTGTATTTGTCTCCCTCTGTCTCTATCTACCTACCTATTTGTCTATCTATCTATCTATCCCTATCTCTCATCCATACTATCTATCTTTTCATCAATCTATCTATTTGTCCCCTTTTTCTCTTTCTATCTTTCATCTTTTCATCTGGATGTTTTTGCCTTTCACAAAGACAAACTAAAAACAGTACGAACAACGAAAATATACGAAATAAAAAAATAAATAATAAAAATCATCAGCATTCACATTTTCTTGATCAAAGTTTCCCTTTCATATTTATATTTTTCTCTCCTTTTTCATACGTGTAAATATACATTTTCTACCTCTTTTTTTTTGGGCGTGCGTTGTGGTAATACTTGGCACCCAAACAATCACGATTTTAGCACATGTAAAGGGTCATTCATGTTAAAATGAATATTCATATGTTTGCCGTTCTGGGAGTGCATATGTACCCGGTTGTTGGACTACGGTTATGGGGTTGCTCTCTCTCTCTCTTTCTCTTCCTTTCTCTCTTTCTTTCTTTCTTTCTTTCTTTCTTTATGTATTTATTTATTTCTCTCTCTCTCTTTCTCTTTCTTTATTTCTCTCTCTCTCTTCTTCCTCTCTCTCTCTCTTCTCTCTTCTCTCTCTCTCTCCTCTCTCTCTCTCTCTCTCTCTCTCTCTCTCTCTCTCTCTCTTCTCTCTCTCTCTCTCTCTCTCTCTCTCTCTCTCTCTCTCTCCTCTCTCTCTCTCTCTCTCTCTCTCTCTCTCTCTCTCTCTCTCTCTCTCTCTCTTCTCTCTCTTTCTTATTCCTCTCTCTCTCTCTCTCTCTCTCTTACTTCTCTCTCTCTCTCTCTCGTTCTTTCTCTCAAACAGCAACTCAATCCATTTTCCATTTGCGTTTTCTAAATGTGAACTGCATTTTTAAAACTTATTAAAACCCTGAGCATTCCAACCCCCCCCTTCCCTCCCCTCCCCCCAACCCCCCCCCCCCCACCCCCCCCCCACAATTTTACCTGGTGTTTTCAAAATCTCAATATCTTTTTTTTCTTTTTCTTTTTTTTTTTTTTTCTTTTTTTTCATTTTTTATTCACACCGCTGATGAAGTTAATGATCATTCATATTAGGCTCTTCATCAGGGATGCAAATTGGTCAAAGTGATTTTGAAAAATATCCTACAACCAGCGCCCTCCGTAATAGACACGGGAGGCGGCGCTGAACTCGGCCAGAGGAACCGAAGCGCGGGCGTGCGGGCGTGGCCGATTTCCGCCCTTGGGGAGACCCGGCGTAAGGCCTATTTCCCTCCTGCGTTGGGGAGCGAGTGCCGCGGCCCGTAGTGCCAGCGTGCCAGACTGATTGCGGTTGGCACTGCTATTCGGGACTCATCTTTGCGCCGTGGCCTCCGGGCAGAGATTAATCAGGACTGCATATTGGAAAGCAGGGGACAAAGACCCCCCTCTTCTACTGCGCTTATTCCCCTCTTCGTCTCCTCTTTTTCTCCCTCTTTCGTTCGTTTTTTTTTCGTTTTTTTACTTTTGTTTTGTTTTTTGTTTTGTTTTGTTTCTTTTTCTCATTCTCTCTCCTCTTTATAATTGTTTTTCTTTTCTTCTTCTTTTTTTTCTTCCTGTATTTTTCTGCCTCTTCCTTCCACTTCTTGCTCTTCTCTCCTTCGATGTCCTTTTCTTTTTCTACTCCTCCTACTCCCCGTTTCCTCCTCTTCTTCTTCCTACTCCCTCTCATCTTCTCCACTTTCCCTTCTCCTCCTAATCTTCTTTATCCTCTTACTCTTTCCATCTTCCTTTTTTTTCTCTCTCTCCTCCCGTTTTCATCTCCATTTTCCTCTTCCTCATGCTCTCTTCTCTCTCCCTCTTTTTCTATATCTCTCCCCTTCCCTCCTTCTACATTTCGTTTCCTCCATCTCCTCCTCCCCTTTTTCCTCCCTTCTCCCCTCCTTCTACCTTTTGATTCCCTCCCCCCTTTTTCCTGCTCCCCCTCTTCCTCCCTCCTCCTCCTCCCCTCCTTCTACCTTTCGCTTCACCCCCTTTATCTCCGTCCTTCTCTTCTTCCACCTTTTCTCTTTTTTTCATTACATCATTTCGAACTAAAGCAAAACCCAGATTACCTTCAGTCATGTGTATATATACCTTTGGAAAAAGAATGAAAAAACATGATTTTTTTTCATTTCCTTTTCCCCCAAAAAGAGAGAAAATACGACTTTTAAATCCTACCTGTACACATTTTTATGTATATATGTATTTTTCTTTTTCATTTTTTAGGAAGCACTTTATCGAGATTAACCAACTTGGTATTTGATAAAAATGTACTGTCAATATACATGGATTCAAAGGGAAAAATATGAGGAGAATGTAAAAAACGATATAAGGAAGGTCGGAAAAGGAATAAGGAGAATAAGAGGGAAAGTAAGAGAGAGAGATAACATGTATAATTACAGAGACAGTGAAAAAAGAAAACGATAAAAAGAGAGGAAGAGAGAGTGAGAGTGGCTGAGAGAGTGAGAGAGGAGGAGAGGAGAGAGAGAGAGAGAGAGAGAGAGAGAGAGGAGAGGAGAGAGAGAGAGAGAGAGAGAGAGAGAGAGAGAGAGAGAGAGAGAGAGAGAGAGAGAGAGAGAGAGAGAGAGAGAGAGAGAGAGAGAGAGAGAGAGAGAGAGAGAGAGAGAGAAGAGAGAGAGAGAGAGAGAGAGAGAGAGAGAAAGAAAGAAAGATAGACACAAAGAAACAAATATGAAGAAAAAAATTATATCAACTCAGAATATAACGTAAATATTACACACCAGCCATCTACCATCATCTATCACCCCTCCCCCCCCTCCGTCCTAACACTCCCCCCCAACCCATAAAACCCCCTACCCCCACCCCCACCCAAAATGTCTTCCAAATCACCCCCAGAAACCCACTACAACTTACAGCAGAGGACAAGACCTTCCATGATACAGTGCCATGACCCCTTTCCCTTTAGTGTACAATAACGTGGCACCATAAAACCGCAATTATAATGGTGTTAATGGTATTCCCTTGACACTCTGCCGTGGACCTCCTCTTGGGTGAAATATGTATCGGGTGTTGAGGATGCTGGTTTATGAATCGTGTCATGGGAATTGGAATCTATCTTGTGACACGTTTAAGGTTGTTTTTTGGGTTGGTTTGGTTGTCGAGAAGGGCGTGGATTGGTGGTGTTGGTGTGGTGTCGCTGGTGGTGTTGCCTTTGGTGGTGATGGTGTTGGTGGTGTTCTCTTATTGTTATTTATCATCATTGTTATCATTATCATTACTGTATTATGATTGTGATCATCATTATCGTGATAATGATATCTTTTTTATTATCATAT
>NW_020872066.1:346533-349033 GCF_003789085.1 Penaeus vannamei | reverse complement strand
TAATAATTGCAATAACAACTTCGAAAAAATATATATTGATAATAAACATGATAATAATAATGATAGTAACAATAGTGATAAAAAGAGAACAATGATATTAATGATAATGCTGACCATTATGATGAATGTTGACAATAATGATAATGTTAACAATAATAGAAAATGAATAATAGTGAAAATAATGATAATGATAACAATAATAATGGTGATGAAAATAATGATAGTTTTAATAATAAAACAGTAATAATGATATTGATAATAATCATAATGATAATAATAACAATAATAAAGTATGATAACAATATAGAAATAAAGAAAATAAAGAGACAATAATAGTAATGATAATAACAATAATATTGATAATAATGATAATAATTATAATAATCGAAATAATGACAATGATAATAGTAACAAAAAAATAGGATTAATAGTAATAATGAAGATAACAATGGTAATAAGAGTAATCATAATAAGATAATAATGATAATAGAAATGACAATTATTACGAAAATAGTAATAATAATAATGATGAAAATTATTATGATTATTATCATAATTATCATTACTTTCTTATTGTATAATAATAATGATGACGATGATGATGATGATAATAAACATAGTAATAATAAGAATAAGAATAAGAACAATGAGGATGATAATGACAATAATGATGTGAATGATGATAATAATATCAATAATAATGATATGATGACGATAATAATCATAAGTATAATAATAATAATGATAAAAATAATGATAATAATGATCATAATACTAATAACAACAATGATAACAATGAGACCAATAATAACAATGAAAATAATATTGATAATCATTATCATTATATTGATGATAAAATGAACACTAAAAACAATGATAATAGCTATAGCAATAAGAATTATCATAATGATAATCGTAATAAAAATGATGATGATGATATTGATATAAATGATAATGGTAATGCTACTTATAATTATAAGGATATTGATAACTATAATAATAATGATGATAAAAATGATAATAATAGTAATGTAGTGATAATAGTAGTATTAATACTGATAATGGCAATGGTGACTGCAATAATGATGATAATGAGAATCAGTGGCAATAACAGTGATAATGATATAAATATAATAATAACAATAACAATAACAATAATAACAGTAACACAATTGATAATACGAGTGATAATGACAATTTTGACAGTAACAACAACAATAATAATAATATTAATGATAATATTAATAATAATGTTGATAATAATAATAATAATAATAACAATAATAATAATGATAATAATAATAATGATATTAATAATAATGATAATAATAATGATAATAATGATAATAATACTAATAATGATAATATAATGATACAATGATAAATAATACTAATAGGATAATGATATCAACAATAACAGCAATAATGATAATGATAATGATAATTAGAAGAACTATAGTAATAGTAGTAATATTGGTAATGATGATGAAAATAATAATGATAAGAATAATAACAATAATAATAATAATTATTGCTATTGGTATTAGCAGTAGTAGTATTGTTGTCATTATTATCATTATCATTATCATTATTATTACTATTACCGTTGTCATTTTCATTACTGTTATTTCTATTATATTTTTTGTTATTTTTATAATGATGATGATGACAGTAATAGTAATAATAGTAAGAAGAAAAACAGTAATGATAATAGTAATGATAAATATGAAAATGATTATATTAATAATGATGATAATAGTGACATTGATAATGATGATAAAATTGATAATGATAACAATAATGACAATGATAATGATGATGGTAATAACGATAATTAGAATAATAATGATAATAATAATGATGATAATGGTAATGAAAATAATATAAACAATAATAACAATAGTGAAAATCATAATGATAATAACAATAACAACAACAATAATAATAATAATAATAATAATAATAATAATATAATAATAATAATATAATAATGATAATGATAATAATAATAATGATGAATGATAATGATGATGATGATAATAGTAATAATAATAATAATAATAAGAATAAGAATAAGAACAATAATGATAATAATAATGATAACAATAGTGATAAAAAGGATAATGGTAATAGTAATAGTAACAACAATAAAAACGAAACAAATAATAGTAATAATTAAAAAAAATGATATATAAAATGATAATAACAATTATTAAGAACACCTGTATTAATAACCGGCCTGTTCGTTAAAATTGAGGCCCGACCCAATGAATATTCGTGTGTACAGACATGCATATACACAGATAAATGCATATCTACCTATCTATCAGATATATGTACGTTCACCTATCAATCTATATGGTAGATTTACATGTCTATACTGGCAGATATGCATTTATTTCAGTGTATATGCGTGTCCGTGTGTTGAATGTTCATTGGGTCGGACCTCGCACAATTTTTACCAAACTCTCCGAATGATATGAGTGTTTATAACAAAGAT
>NW_020872066.1:334033-336533 GCF_003789085.1 Penaeus vannamei | reverse complement strand
AGAGAAAAGAGGTAAAATGAAGGGGAGAGGGGAGGGGAAAAATAAAAAAGGAGAGGAAAGGAAAGAAGGAGAGGATAGGAGGGAAAGGAAAATAAAGAAGAAGAAATGGTAAACAAAGAAAGGAAGGGAAAGGGCAGGGTAAGAGCAGAAGGGGAAGAATGAAGAGTGAGGGGAATAGGAAGAGAAAAAAGAGAGACGCTACTAGTAATCACAATAAGATTATTACTAATGATGCTAATGTTCAAGCCATAACATAGACGATATAAATACAGTGATACTATTACTACCACCATCACTAATAACATTAACAACAGCATTACACTCACATCACAACCAATAATGAGAATGACGCTAATGGTACCAGTAATGAAGACGATAATAACAACAGTTACAAAAACACAAATAAGAGCAACACACACACACACACACCACACAAACAAACACACACAACACACAAAACCACACACACACACACACACACACACAAACACACACCACACACACACAACACACACACACACACAACCCCTCCCCCACCCCCCTCCCCCCCACACACACAAAACACCGACCACGTAAACACCAAATAATAACACCACCACCGTCCCGACTTCCCTTGGTCTCCCGAGCCAGTGCAAATACCCCTTTTTATAGAGTAAACAAAGGACGGACAAGACTCCATTAACCCTTTCAAGACAAAGAGCTACTATCGGGGCTTCCTTGTACGGGATCAGTGGCTTGTGAAGCAGACGCGATGGAACTCCAATTCCTTGTCTTTTGAGCTTCTCTGTAATAATGTTTGTTGATTGTTTGTGTATGTTGTTGTTGTTGTTGTTATTATTGTTGCTGTTATTATTATCATTGTTATCATTGTTGTTGTTGTTATTGTTTTTTTTCGTTATTGTTGTTGTTGTTATTGTTTTCGCTATTGTTGTTATTTTGATTATTATTGTTATTTTCATCCTTATTATTTTTATATATTATAATAATTTTATCATTACTCTTATTATTATTATTATTATTCATTATTATTATTATTATTATTATTATTATTATTATTATTATTATTATCATTATTATCATATTATTATCATATTATTATTATCATCATTATCATTATTATTATTATTATCATTATTATATTATCATTTTTCATTATTATTATCAATATTATTATCATTATTATCCTCATTATCATTTTATCATTGTTATTATGATATTATCATTAGCTATCTTTATTGATATTATCTCCGTAGTTATGATTGTCATTACTACTACTGTCTTTTTCATCAGTATTATTATCGTTATCATTTAACTATCATTGTTATCATTTGAAGGAGTATAATCTGTATTATTATTGTTATCACTCTTATAATTCTTAATTTCATTGTTTTTGTCACTACCATTTTTTGTTGTTTTTATTGTTGTCATTATAATCCCATTATTTTCACCATCATCATTATCATTATTATTATTAATAGTAGTAGTAATATTATCATCATTGTTATCATTATCATATTGCTATTGCTATTATTAATATTTTTTATTATCATCATTATCATTGTTATTATTATTGTTTTTCTTGCTGCTATCATCATCATTATGATTATGATTATCATTATCATTGTTATCAATTTTGTCATTATTAATGCTCTTATTACAACTATTATTTTTGCTATTGTTGACATTGTCGATATTGATATTATTTTCATCATTATTATCAACATTATTATTATGGTGGTGTTGGTATTATTATCATTATTATTAATTATTTATTATTATTATTATTATCATTATTATCATCATTATCATAATTATTATCACTATTACCATTATCATTATCATCATTGTCATTAGTTTATTATCACTACCATCAAAATTATTATAATTATTATCATCATCATTTATTGTCATCATCATTTTACTCCTGCTATCATCATCATCATCAGCATCATCATCATTATTGTTACTCTTGCTATCATCATCATCATCATCATCATCATCATTATTTTTTTCATTATTATCATTATCATTATTATTATCATTATTGCTGGTATCCTTGTTATTGTTACAATTCTCCTCATTATCATTATTTACTATTCAATTGTGATTATCATTATCATTATTAAGAGTAGTAGCATTCAGTATCATTCTAATTCTGTTATTATTAATGCATCATTATTGTTATCAATATCATTATCTTTTATTGCTACTTTGTTATGATTATCATCGTCATCGTCATTAATATTTTCATTATTATTTTATCATTATAATTACCATTATTATTATTATTATTATTATTATTGTTATTATTACTATTATTACTATTATTATTATCATTATTATTATCATATTATTATTATATTATTATTATTATTATTATTATTATTATTATTATTATTATTATTATTATTATTATTATTATTATCATCATCATCATCATCATTAATATAATTATTGTCATTATCATTATTATCATTATTATCATAATTATTATCATCAT
>NW_020872066.1:314033-324033 GCF_003789085.1 Penaeus vannamei | reverse complement strand
CCTTCCCCCTCACCCTTCCCCTCCTCCTTCCCCCCTTTTCCCCCCCTCCTCCTCAACCTACCCCCCTTCCTTCCCCCTCACCCCTTCCTCCTTTTCCCCTCACTCCTACTCCCTCCTTCCTTCCCCTTTTCCCCCGCCCTCCTTCCTTCCCCCTCACCCTATCCCCTCCCCTTCCCCTCCCCCTATCCCCCTCCTTCCTTCCCACCCCCCCCTCCCCCCGTCCCCTCCTCTCTTATAGGCTCTCCTGCGGTCAACCGTTTCCTGCGCACGGATTCCGACAGTCATTTGTTTCGCAGGATCTTTCCGCCAGAGGGCCGAGCCCGACGCCGCGCCCCCCCCTTTCCCCTCCCCCTCGCCCTCGCCCCGCCTTCTGCCCTCGCCCTCCCTCTTACCCCCCTCGCCTTCCCTCTTACCCCACCCCCTCCCCCGCTCTTCCCTCGCCCTCCCCTCGCCCCCCTTCCGCCCCTCGCCCTCACCTCGCCACCCTCTCCCACCCCTCCCCCCTCGCCCCACCCGCTCCCAACCCCTCCTCACCCTCCCCGCGGGAAGCCATAATCGCGAGTCTCTCCAATATCTGTGAAGAGGGTGACGACCGCGTTTTGCTGGCTTGGCACACCGAGGGAACCGGCTTAGTCGTATCTGCATATCTGATGCCCGGTGCTCGCTCCTCTCGCTCTCTCGCGCGACCTCGATCGCTCTGTTTTATCTCTCGCTCTCTGGGTGTATGTCTCTCTTCTCTCTCTTTTTTTTTCTTTCTTTCTCTCTCTCTTCTATCTCTTCCTCTCTCTCTTCTCTCTCTCTCTCTTCTTTCTCTCTCTCTCTCGCTCTCTCTCTCTCTCGCCTCTTCTCTCTCTCTCTCTCTCTCTCTCTCTCTCTCTCTCTCTCTCTCTCTCTCTCTCTCTCTCTCTCTCTCTCTCTCTCTCTCTCTCTCTCTCTCTCTCTCTCTCTCTCTCTCTCTACCTTCTTTCCACCCCCTTTATTCCCTACCCCTTCCCTACCTCCTTTTGTTTCCTGCCCTATCTCTCTCCCTCCCTTACTTACCCTCTTCTTCCTCCCTCCTCCCCCTTTTCTCCCCTTCCTTTCCTTATCTCCAATCTCGACCATATTACCTTTTATCCGTTGTCCTCCCTCCTACCTCTCACCTCTCCTCTTACATATCTCCCTCCCTCCCCATATCTCTCCCCTCACTCTCTTCCCTCCCTGCCCGCTCTCCCTCCCCATACCTCTCCCTTCGCTCTCCTCCTCCCTTCCTTCTCTCCCTCCCCATACCATTCCGCTCAATCCACTCCCCTCCCTCCCCACACATCTTCCCTCACTCCCCTATCCTCTTCTTTACTTTCCTCCCCTTCTACCCTACACCTCTACATTTACTCTACTCATTCTCTTTCCTCCCCATCCTCCCTTCACCTATTCCCTCCCTCCCTCCCTTCCATATCCCTCACCCCTTCCTTCCTCCCTCCCTCCCTTCCCTATCTTCTAACTCCCTTCCTCTCTTTCTCCCTCTCCTCAAAAAAAAAAAAAAAAAATGACAAGGGAATTCCGTCTTTGTTTTGGTGTGCGAATAAGAAAGGAATTCCGTCCTTGTTTTTGGTGTGCGAATAAGAATCGGTCGCGTTCGATTCCATTTTCGAGGGTTTTGCGAAACAGGAGGGAGATGAGAGGGCAGGCTGGAGAAGGAGGATAGAGGAAGGCAAGGGAGAAGGAAGCAGAGTAGAGAAAGGAGGAAGAGTGAAAACAAGAAGGAAGAGTTTCAAGAAGGAGCAGGAAGATTAGAGAGAGAGAAAGGAAGGAGTTAGGGATAAGATCAGGAAGGAGGAATAGCGGAGGAGAAGGAGAGAGTGAGGGGAGGATGAGGGATGAGGAGGGAGGAAGGAGGAGGAGGAGGAGGGATGAGAGGAAGAGAAGGAGGAGGAGAGGAGAGGGGAAGAGGAGGAAGAAAGAGTAGGAGGAGGAGGAAGGAGGATGCAAGGTGGAGAGGGGAAGTGGGAGGAAGGGGAAGGTGAGGGGGGGGGGAGGTCGCCTCAGTGAAACAAATGTCAAGATCGTCCTACCTCCCCCCCCCTCCTTTCCCCTTTTTCATAAAGTTTCTTCTCTTCCCCTCTCTATCATCTCTTTTCCTCCTTCTCTTTCCCTTCTCTTTCTCTTCCATTTATTCTCTCCTGCTTCCCTCTCTCTGCCTTCTTTCCATCTCCTTTTCATTTTCACTCCTCATTTCCGTTCGCCTCTTTACTTCCCTCTCCTTTCATCTTCCTCCTCTAATCCCACTTCCTTCCTTTTCTCTCCTCTCTTTCTTCTCCCTTACCCCTCCCCCCCCACCGATATTCTTATCTCTCCATTCCTCTCTATTCCTTTCCTTTCATTCGACCCTTTTTTCTCTCTTTATTCCTCTTTTCTCCATCTCTCTCTTCCATCCTTTTCCCTTTTCCATCCCTTTCCCCATTATCCCTCTCCCCTCCATTCATCTCCCCTTCCTTCCCTTTCTCCTCCATCTCTCTTCCCTCCTTCTGTCTACTCCATTCCTCTCCTTTTTTCTCTCTCTCCCTCTATCCTTCTCTCGTACATCCCTCTCCCCTTTTCCCCTCTTTTTTCCATCCCTCTCCTCCCCTTTCTCTTTCCTTCTTTCTTTCTCACTTCTTTGCCTCTCTCCCTTTCTCTTCCCTCCTTCTTTTCCTCTTCCCTCCTCATCCTCTCATTCCTCTCCCTCCTTCTCTCTCCCTCCTTTCTCTCCCTCCTTCTTCTCTCACTTCTTTCCTCTCTTCCTTTCTTCTCCATCTCTCTTCCCTCCTTCTTTCTCCCCTCCATTCCTCTCCCTTTTCTTCCTCTTCCTTTCATCCCTCTCCCCATCCATCCTTCTCCACCCCTTTCCTCTCCCTCTTCTTTCTCCCTTCTTCCCTCTCTCCCTCCCTCCCTCCCTCCCTCCACCCACCCCCCAACACCGTTTCAGCACCCCCACCCCCACCCCTACCCCCACCCTGGGCAGATGCGCTTGTTTACGTCACGTGACAAGAAATTATGCACTTTGAAAACCGATAATTTCGTAGGTTATGTTGGAGCGCTATTTACATATTCATGGGATTAACATCAGCATTTTTGGCGGTCATAGCTTCCCCCCCCCCCCCTTGGCATTGCCCTTATCCATGGGTCATTAATATTAAGAGTGGATTTTCGAAAAAGGGGTGGGGGGGGAGGGGGGAGCTTTTTTAAAAAACTTTTGATTCTTTCTCCTTGTCTCTCGGTTTTACTTTCTCGTTGTTGTTGTTTTCTGTTTTCTTTCATTGCTTTTATTTTATATACATATCTATATTTCTTATACTAAGTATATATATATATATATAACATATAATATATATATATATATATATATATATATATATATATATATATATATATATATATATTATTATATGTGTGTGGTGTGTGTGGTGTGTGTGTGTGTGTGTGTGTGTGTGTGGTGTGTGTTAATAACAAGCATGATTATAACAGTGAGAATGATGATGATAAAAACATGGTAATAATGATAATGATAATATAACAATACCAATAATATAATAATGATAACAATAATAACAATGATAATAATAAGGTAACAATAATACAATAATAAGTAAGGAAGTGCATACTCGCCCAGGCAATAAATTCACAACAAAAATATTAACACTTGAAGAATTACATTAAAACCATTACTTTCTCAAAGCACACTGGTGACGCCCGTGTTTCCCTTTCTCGCAATGCTAATGAATCCTTAATAATGATAGTAATGTTAATAATAATAATAATAATAAATAATAATAATATAATAATAATAATAATAATAATAATAATAATAATGATAAAAATAATAATAGTAATAATAATAGTAATAATAAAATCGTGGAGCCGGGGCAGGGTATACAATTATTTTATCATTATTCTTTTTCTATAATGATTATTATTGTTATTATTATTATCATTTCTGTTTTCATCATTATCATGATCATGGTAATGATAATAATAATGATAATAACAATGATAAATAATAATAATAATAATAATAATAATAATGATGATGATGATGATGATGATGATGATGATGATGATGATGATGATGATGATGATGATGAGGATAATAATAATAGTAATAGTAATAATAGCAATAATAATTGCTACTATCATCATTATCCTTATCCTCATTATTATCATAATCATTATCATTATCATCATTACTAACATTATCATTGTTGTTGTTGTTCTTATATTCATATTTACTATCCCTATTATCATTATCATTATCATCATCATTATTATTACAATGATAACAATTATTATTAAAATGACAGTTTTCATTATCGGAATAACAACAACAATGACAACAACACCGATAAGAATAAAGACAAAGGTGATAATGATAATAATAACAATAATAATAGTGGAAATTATAATGTCATTGATTTTCATCATTATTATCATCAATGTTGCCATTATCATCACCATTATTATTATTGTCATTATCATCGTAATAGTATTATTATTATTGTCATCATCATCATCATCATCATTGTTATCATAATTATCGTTGTTGTTATTATCATTATCATCATTATTGTTATCATTATTATTAATTATATCACTATTACAATTGTCATCATTATCCATTATCATTGTTATTGTCATTATTATCATTTTATTATCATTAACATTGTCATTATTATAACTATCGTTTTTATCTTTATTATTACTTCTGTTAATATCAAAATTATCACTATCATCATCATTAACATCATCATCATAATCATTATTATTATCATTATCATCATTACCATTATTATTACTATTATCATTATTATTACTACTATTGCTATTATTACCATTATTATTATTATTACTATTATTATTCGTTATTATTATTATCATTATTATTGTTGTTGTTGTAATTATTTTATTATTGTTATTATTATATATTATTATTGTTATTATCATTATTATTATCATTGTTGAATGGAAAAACACTCCACCGTGTTGATACAATGGTAGAAAAACCCATAATGCACAAACTAGATTTATTGAGGAAAGTGAGACAACAGTTACTAAAATTATTTTTATTCTTATCACTATTATCATTGCTATTACTACATTATCATCACTACTATTATTATCATTATTGTTATGATGATGACTGACATTCTTATTATCATTATCATTGCTATTGCTGTTGTTGTTCTTAACATTATCATTATTGTTATTGTTATTATTGCATTTATAATTTATCATATTATTATAATCATTATGATTAATCTTTTGATTACTATCCCTCTTGTTGTTGTTACTGTTTTTTATTGTTATTGCCATTATCATCATTATTATAGTTTTTTTTCAAATATTATCATTATGATCATCACTATCATTATTATTGTTATTATCACTATCACTACTACTACTGTTATTATTGTAGTTGTTACTAATGGCATTATTTTCATTATCATTATTATTACTATTTCTGTTATTATTGTTTTTATTATTGTTATTATTATCTTTATTTTTATTTTTATTGTTCTATTGTTTTTAGTAGGAGTAGTAGTAGTAGTATAATTTTTGTTATTATCATCATTATCATTATCATTGTCAGCATTATTTTTTATTATCTTTTTGTTATCATTATCATTTTTATCACTATTATTGTAACTGTTATTATTTTTGTTATTATTATTATCATCATTATCATCTATTATTATTATCATTATCATTATTATTATTTTTTTTATTATTATTATTATTATTATTATTTTATTATTATTATTATCATTATTATTATTATTATCATTATTGTTATTATTACTATTATTATTATTATTGTCATAATCATTGTCATTGTTTTCATCATTATCACTTGTATATCATTTGTATAATTATTATCGTTAGTATCATCATTATCGTCATTTTTATCTTTGCTCCTATTATCATTATCGTTATCGTTATCATTACCATTACTGTTATCATCATTATCATTAGCATCATTTTTAATGATATTATTATCATTATGATTTTTTTATAGCTATCAATTTTATCGTTATCACGATTATTACTATTCTTGTTTTTATTTTAATTATCATCCTTTTCATTACTTTTACTATTGTTTTTCTGTTATCATCATTATCATTTCATTTATCATCATTATTGTCATTATCATTTTCATTATATTTATCATTATTATTGTTATTTATTAATCATATCATCATTATCATCATCATATTATTATTATTATTATTATTATTTATTATTTATTATTATTATTATTATATTATTATCATTATTATTATCATTATCATTATTATTATTATTATTATTATTATCATCATTATTGATGTTTTCATTTCTATCGTCATCACTATGTGTTAAGATTATCATTATTATCATTATGATTATTATCATTTATATTACTATTATCATAATCATCATTATTATTATCATTATTAGAAGTAGCAGTAGTAGAATTATCATTATCATCATTATCATTATTATTATCACCATTCATTTTGTTATAATGATTACCATCCTTACCATTATCATCATTATCATTATCATTGATATTATCATGATTATCGTTATCAGTATTATTATCACTATCATTATTACAACCATCATTATTGTTATTATCTTCATTATCATTATCATTATCACTATTATTATTATTATCATTACCGTTATAATCACCATTAATTCTATCATCATTATTATTGGTATTATCATTATGATTATTATCATCATCATCACCTGTATCATTATCGTTATTTGATTATCATCATCATCATAATCGTAATCATTATAATCATTACTATGATTATCATTGTTATTATCATGATAATGATCATCATTGTTATCATCATGATTATCATTACTATTATTGTTATTACTATCAGTGTTATTTTTATCTTTATTAGACTCCTCTTATCATCATTAATAGTAGCAGCAGCTTTAGTAATAGCAATAGCATTAATATTATTCCTATGATTATAGTTCTCATTATTATCATCATCACTTTTACTGTTACTATTATTGCTAATATTGTTGTTATTGTTATAGCTATCATCATGTTGTTATCACTATTATTGTCGCTGTTGTTGAAATTATTATAATTGTTAATGTTATCATTATCATTATTATTATTATAATCAGGGTCATTGTAGGTATTGTCATTATTATCATTGTTATTGTTATTATTATCATTATCATTATTGTCAGAATGTTCAGTTATTATCATTATCTTTATTTTTATAATCATTGTTACTATCATTATTATTACTTTTATCATTATCATCATTGTTATTATTGTTATCATCATAATAATTGTCATTATCATTATTTTCATTATTGTTAGCAATACCATCATTGGTGTTGTCAGCATCATCTTTATCATTTTTGTTGTTATCCCATATTTATTTGCATCGATATAATTTTGCATTATTTCTAGTATTCCTATTGTTAGTATCATTGTAATTATTGGCGTTATTGTCATCATTATGAACATCATTATTATCGTAATCTTTATTACTGTCTTTAGTACAATGATATAAAAAAAATTATGGCTATCATTATTATCATGGTTATTGATGGTACGATATTATTTTATTAGTCTTTTCTACTGTCATATTTCTGTTGATTAGAAAGTTTTATCTATCATCACAAATATTCCTCGATTTATTTATCTATTTCTTATTATCATCATTATTTTGGTTTCACTCTTATTTATCAACACAGTCACACCGTTTCCCGAACGCGTTATGAAAACGCTTTGTTTTGAATCCGCGGATACATCGACACAAAGGAGCGCGATGTCGTCTTTTCTTGTGGTTTTCGGTCATTCATGTTTTGTGGTTATTTAGGCTCGTCTCAAAATAAAGTGAGTGTTTGTGATATGAATATTGTATAAGTTAGATGTATGGGGAAAAGTTTGTAACGTAAGTTGTGCTTTAATTTTGTTGCACTGATGATGATATTAGTAATATTGAGTTAAGAATGATAATGTTTTCGACAAATAAGTTAGAATGTAACGACAATAAAGATAAAGATAAATTTAGTTACCACCATAATAATGATGATAATAATAATGATAATGATGATATTGATGATAATAATTGTAATGATAATGATAATGATAATAACAATAATAATAGTAATAATAATCTTAATGATAATGATGGTAATACTGAGAAGAATGGTAATAATAATGATGATAGTATTGATGATATAATGGTAATGATATTAAACAGAGACTAACTATGATATGGATAACATCAATAATAAGAATTAAGATAATAAGGAATGAAGCAAACGGTAGCAACAATAATAATAAAAGGAATGTTTATAACAATGATAATACAGATAAAGTAATAAAGATACTAATAACAACAATGACAATGGATTTGATAAGAAAGTAGTGATCATAGTGATAAAAGAAATGATCATGACCAAAAAGATAGCCATAACACAAAATATGGAAATGCATATTTTAGTGATCATAATGATAAAGAAAATAATGATAATACCAACATTAATAAACAATAAGATTGATAATAAGGATAATGATAATTACCATAATGGTTAAAACATAACAATAACAATAACACTAATAATGATAATAATACAATAATATTGATGTTAATAATGATAATGATATCAATGATGATAATAATATGAATAGATTATAGTGATGATAATAATGAAAATGATATCAATGATAATGACAATAATGACACGAATGATGATAATTACCTGTTGTGTCTGTGTTTCTTTCAAGCAATCACGGATTTAGATATATCTTTATGCTTCGTCATCATTATTCTCGTGAAACGATCTATTTTTCTCTCAATCCTCTCTCTCTCTCTCTCTCTCTCTCTCTCTCTCTCTCTCTCTCTCTCTCTTTCTTTATCTCCCCCCCTCTCTATTTATATATCTTTCTCTCAATCCTCCTTTTCTCTCCTTCTCATTTCTCTCTCTCTCTCTCTCTCTCTCTCTCTCTCTCTCTCTCTCTCTCTCTCTCTCTCTCTCTCTCTCTCTCTCTCTCTCTCTCTCTCTCTCTCTCTCTCTCTCTCTCTCTCTCTTTCACACCATTCATTAATATGCAGCATTTCAACAGCAAGTTAATATAGGTAAAAGAATAACTCTTCAGATATAATTATTATATTGCTTGACTCTCCACTATGATCCAATGACTTTTTTGGCCAATAAATGACTTGATTGTTTGACAAATTAATGGACAAATGATATTAGAAATGTCTAATAATTGAGTTTAAATGCACAAATGACTCCCTTTCCATAATCTTCATTTACCGTGCAGAGAGATTTTTTTTTTGGGGGGGGAGGGGGATTTAAGTATGTTGATTTTCAGTTTTTTTTTTTTTTTTTTTTTTTTTTGGAATTTTATTTTTTTCCTTCTATTTCTGTTTTTTTTTTTTTTTTTTTTTTTTTTTTTTTTTTTACTAGCTTTAACAACGCTCAGATCTTTCTTTCTGCTATTTTTTTTACTAGCTTTAACAACGCTCACATCTTTCTGTTTTTTTTTTTTTTTTTTTTTTTTTTTTTACCGTGAAATGATTAAAAGTTAAAAGTACTTCGGGTCATTTACTTTCATCATTGTGGTTAATATTTTCTTTACTTTTCTTTTATTCGTTCTTTGATGTTTTATTTCATGTAAATACCTCATAAATTTCGTTACTGAGAATGTCGATAACATCTATCTATCTATCTATCTATACATGTGTGCGTGTGTGTGTTTGTGTGTATTTGCGTGTGTATGTGTGATTGTGTGTGTGTGTGTTGTGTGTGTGTGTGTGTGGTGTGTGTGTGTGTGTGAACGAGCTTTTTTGTTACTAATACTCCACAGTCTATTTTATTAATTTTTCTCATTATGGTCCGTCGTATCTAACATTGTGAGATTTCTGTCCTCCTCCTTTTTTTTCTCTTCTTCGTTTGCTCCTCCTCCTCTTCCACTTCTTTTTTCTCTCCCTCCTTCTCCTCCTCTTCTTCT
>NW_020872066.1:301533-304033 GCF_003789085.1 Penaeus vannamei | reverse complement strand
CCTCTGCCAAGGCGATAAGGCCACTGACACGATCAAAATTTTCATTCTTGAAGAATTACATTTACATCACCAAGAATTACATTACATCACCTCTTTCTCAAGTACACAAGTGACGTCCGTGTTTCCCTGTCTCACAATACTAATGATTTTTTAAAGATTTAGTTTTTAATTCCATTTGTTACAATGGATATTCTTTGCTGTAACATACTGTCTGAATCCTTTTCAAAATTCCTGCTTCCTTATAGTGATTCAGATCGCCACCAAAATTTACTAGCATGTAAGTTGGGCTAAGACGCACCTCTGGTCCAAAATTCATAAAAATCTATGCATAGATTCATCAGTTATCCTGCTAATTAACTAACCAACGCTACCAAAAACATAACCTCTTTGGCGGAGTTAAAAATAATAATAAAAATGACAACGGTAACGATGATCTAACATTACTAATACTAATAGGTCATGATAGATTATTTTCCAAGTTGCACAATTAATTTTTCTTCCCCAAACAACTCACAAGATGTTACAACCAGACCACAAAACCTAAAGTGTTTGTACTAAGACGGGTGACCTGTCAAACACCTGTATATCGTTCTAGCATTGCAGATGAAACTCCTTTTTGCAAGTATTTTTAAGGGAATCCCACCCACCAGTTTCTGTTGAAGGCAACGGCAAGTAATTGTATTTGTAAGTGTATGGATTCTCATTTTATTGCACTGGAGGATTCACGTGTCTAGACCTAAAAAAATTGTAAGGAAAGACCACTTATTGAATCTTTGGTCTCACTGTTATTTTTTACCATACCTTCACAATCCTTGCTATGATAATGATAATCACAATCATTGTTGTCATTGTCATGATATTGACATCATGACCTTGATATCATTATTAATATAATCGCCTTTTATATTAGATATATTATTATGTAATGTATCTCTCATTTCTGGGGATGCCATAATATTTCTTGCAAGTTGCAGGTGCTTTCATTTGCACATCTAGCGCATCCAGTTACAGCTACTCCAGCTAAGAAAACATTTAATAAGTTTTCAGGGATTGATCTTGTGGAAAACATTGCAATATGATGGATTAGAAAATTGCAGATGAGGAAAATCTAGTCTCTCTGTCATGGGTAGTGTGTGTACCTGCACTGGCACAACCCACCTTCCTGTGAAACCAATAATAACTAATTCTTTCATTACCAATATTATTGTTTATGCGATCGTTGTAAAACATCATTGATAGTAATGCTATGTATATTATATTTTGTTATTTTCACAATCATGACCATTATTACGGTATCTCTATCATGATTATCATTATTGAATATACTTGTTGATGCTATCAATTTTAGTTGTAGAAGTAATATCATCATTATTACTACAATACTTCATACGTTAATACATTCCAGATTGCATTGCTATTACTGAAATTTAACAATCAAACAAATTAGAGGTTCATTGCACCCATATCATAGAAAACGATCACAGGGAACCGCGTATCAAGCCGAACTTTGAAATACCGTCCGAATTGTAGAAAAAAAATATTGTTCACTGCCACGGCGACCTCACATCACATACAGCACCACCAGTCGTTACAGTGCATTGAGGTACGAGCTCTGCAACATCTATGACTTTCTCTCCCATTTGGTTATATGCAACGTGGTTTTGAATGGACAGGAAAGAGTTGTTGTAATAGTTGTATGTAGTGGTTGTATTAGCAGTGGGGTTGCGATGAATGTGATGATGGTTGTGATGATAATGGTAATTTTAAAGATGGTAGTTATTATGATAATTATCAGAGCAATCGTGATTACTGATAATGATGATGTGGTTGAGATAATGGTTATGATGATAATGGAAATTTTAAAGATAATGGTAGTGATAATGATAATGATCAGAGTAATTATGATATTGATGATAATGATGATAACCATGGCAATAGATGAATCATCGTGACGAAAGGATAAAATCATATTAGTAAAAGTATTAGTAAAAATACCACCTCACTTCACACACACAGCAGCGTCAGTCGTTGCAGTGCAGCATGACACCTTCGCTGCAACGACTATGTTTCAGTCGTCTATTTGATCATATTATTTTCTTTTTTTTTTTGCTTGTGATAGTGTATTGTGTTGTTTTATCCTTATTGTATTCAGACTACATTCTTGTATTACGCTAGGTTACTGATACAACTTTCATTTTTATATATTTATGATTACTTTTACATTATTTTCGTTTCTGTCTGTCATACTATACTAACGTGTCATTCTACTATTTTTGTATTAAACTTTAATGTTGTATTATATTGTATTTCTGTCTTGATCAGATTTTATTACTTTTTTGTTTAATGTTCATTTTTTCCTTTACATGTTGTTGAAAATTTTATCTTATTTTTTCATTTTGTTTCTTTTTTCCTAATAGTGTTGTTAATGTTGTTATTGCTCCTTTCTTAACGGCATTTTCATTATCATTCCTAATATCATAAAGATTCAAAATAACCATCA
>NW_020872066.1:274033-279033 GCF_003789085.1 Penaeus vannamei | reverse complement strand
TCTCTCTCTCTCTCTCTCTCTCTCTCTCTCTCTCTCTCTCTCTCTCTCTCTCTCTCTCTCTCTCTCTCTCTCTCTCTCTCTTTTATTTCTGATGCTTCTGAGTCACATGTATTAGCACGCATCTTACTAAGGAGACAACATTTTATTAGTTGGTTCTACGACTGCACCTTGTTTTGTACATCTATTTGCAGGTTTGGTTGTCATTAGTTCAAGAAGCGACTTGTCTTTCAGGCAGTTCTGTGCTCAGTTTTTACGTTTTAATTGGCTGAAAAGTCGTTTAACAGATGCATTTGAGAATGGTAAAGAAAGTAGGACTCCAAAAATCTTACAAATATTTGGGAATTTAAGGTTTAACGTTTTTTGCATTGAAGACTACACTAAAAAAGCTACCTCGTGCTATAATTCTGCTGTATCCATAACCTCTATAAAAGAAATCGCTATATTGGTCTTGTAAAACTTCAAAATGATTAATACATTTTTAAAAGACATTGAAATTTCCTTATATATCTCATCATTTCCAGATTTTTCTTCTTACGATTTCCCGAAATTTCTTGAAAATACTATTTCCTAAGCTCAACAACAAAGGCACGTTGTTGTACACATTAAATAAGCACGTGCGGTAAAAACGGTTAATACATTTTTATAAGACATTGAAATTTCCTTACATTTCTCATCATTTCCAGATTTTTTCTTCTTACGATTTCCCGAGATTTCTTGAAAGATGCTATTGCCTGACCTCATCCAGATTTTTGCCAGATTTTCTGAAAAAAGGACGATTTCCCTAAATGTGGAAACACTGTTCTCACATCACTCATCCACTTCATCAGTTCAACCTAAAAATACGTTCCCAGTTAGCGTCCTTGTTCTCTCTCCTCTCTCATTTAACACAAAAATAATTTGACTATATTATATCTTGTTTGATAAATGGTAACTGATTAAATCATATATCAAAAAGGAGTCTATTGCACTATTATCAAATATTTAAGGAGCTCTGATTTTAAGAGGTTTCATGTACTTACATGCTTTCATATATATATATATATATATATATATATATATATATATATATATATATATATATATATATATATATATATATATATATATATAATATATATATATATATATATATATATATATATATATATATATATATATATATATATATATATATATAATATATATATATATATATATATATATATATATATATATATATATATATATATATATATATGTATGTATGTATGTATATAATGTGTATATATATATATATATATATATATATATATATATATATATATATATATTATATATATATATATATATATATATTTTTTTTTTTTTATGATATACACATATGTATATCATGTATATACATATATACATATATCTGTGTGTGTGTGTGTGTGTGTGCGTGTGTGTATGCGTGCCTATGTTTGCGCGCGTGTGTGTGTGTTTGCATTTACAAATGTGTATGTGTGTTCCTGTTGTTCGATTTCTTGGAACAGGAACAGAAAGCTTTTTTGTACAACAGAACAACAGTAAGAATTTCCACAGGTATTTTGCAGTCCATTGTTGCAGATTTTGGCATTGTCTGTCGCATATAGAGAGGGAGACAGAGAGAAGAGAGAGAGAGAGTAGAGGTCGAAGAGAGAGATAGAGAGAAAGAGAGAGAGAGAGTAGGGATGGGAGAGAAAGAGAGAGGAGAGGGAGACAGACAGACAGACAGAAAGGAAGAAAGAAAGAGTCCATTGGTATTGTCTTCGCATAGAGTGAGAAGACAGAGAGAAGGAGAGAGAGAGTCATTATTACTAACCAGTTACACATTTCTCCTATATAACAACTCAGTTTATTTTCCGCTTGAGCTTAGAAAACATATGGTATATTCCTTTTTTCCTATTCCTTTTAATTTCATATATATACATACATACATACATAGATACACACACACACACACACATATATACATATATATATATATATATATATATATATATATATATATATATATATATATATATATATATATATATATATATATATATATATAAATATATATATATATATATGTGTGTGTGTGTGTGTTGTGTGTGTGTGTGTGTGTGTGTGTGTGTGTGTGTGATATAGATATAGATATAGATATAGATATATAGATATATAGATAGATAGATAGATAGATAGATAGATAGATATAAGATATATAGATATTTTTTTTCTCCTCTCTCTTTTTCTTTTTCTTTCTTTCTTTCTTTTTTCTTTTCTTTCTTTCTTTTTCTTTTTTTCTTTCTTTCTTTTCTTTCTTTCTTTCTTTTCTTTCTTCTTTTATGTAAGCGAAGGGGATTTTGATTATCAGGACCGATGTTTCTGGCAACAACAGGTCTTTTTTTATAGAACACAGTTTTTTTTTTCTTATAAGTATCGTTGAAAGTTGACCGGTTTTTCCTAGAAGTACCCTTCTTTTTACAAGTATCAGGTCACGTTTTACAAGTAGCGGTTATTCTTTTAAGTAACGTTTTCTCATTTAATAAAGTACTCTTTCATTTTTATAAATAGCGGTCCTTCCTTATAAGTACAGATTCTTATTATAAGTACCAGTTGGTCTTTATAAGAATCGTATAAGTTGGCACCGCTTTTTAATAGAACGGTCCGGCAAGGGTTATAAGTAGCAGGCCTTCGTGTAAGTAGGTTATTGGTATTGTTGTAGCAGCCGCATCCACTTTTCATATAAGTGTCGGTCACATAAAATGTTTGACGGGAAGGAAGCCGTCGCAGATAATGCGAAATAAAAAAATATGAGTATTTTTTTTTTTTAGTTCATTTCTTTTTTCTTGTCTTTTTTTTCCTTCCCCTCTTTCTTATCTTATCTCTTTTTTTCTGTTTTTCTTTTGTTCCTCCTTTCTTTTATTCATGCTTTACTACGTAGAGCTGTTTTGATATATCTTACATTCAACTTTTTTTTATTTCAATTTATTTTTAATCGTTCCCCTACTTTTCTCACTTTTCATAGGCCTAAGGGTTCTTTTGTGACTATACCTTCTTTCTTCCTTTTTTTCTATCTCTTAGGCTCTTCTTTAATCACACTTTCATTCTTCTTCCATCCCTTCCTTTTTCGTCTCTTTCCTCATACTTATTTTTTAATCTCTCTTTGATCTACGGTCTCTACTCCGTCATCTATCCCTGATATCATTCTTCTCTTCTCCCTCCCCTTTGGTCTTCTCTATCACATCTAACTGTCATCCTTTTCTTGTCTCTCTTCTCTATCTCTTTTTATCATCTCTTCTCCTTCGTGTTCTTTTCTCCCTCCCCTCCCCTACCCCTTCACCATCAGGAAATTTCCATTTGGCTTTTCCCTTCCCTTCGCGTGTCTTAATCTTTCTTTGCCTCTTCTTAACCCCTCTCTTCTCTTCCTTCTTTCCACGCTTTCCTTTTTTTGTTGACTATCCATTTTCCCCTCTTTTTTTCAATTATGTCTTTTAATCTTCATCTCTTTCTCTGTCCTCTCTTCCTGTCTTCTGTCTGTCTCTCTCTCTCTCTCTCTCCTCTCCTCTCTCTCCTCTCTCTCTCTCTCCCTCTCTCTCTCTCTCTCTTCTCTCTACTCCTCTTCTCTCTCTCTCTCCTCTCTTCTTTCTTTCTTCTTCTCTTCCTTCTTTCCTTTCTCCTCTCTAACCCTCCTCTCTCTCTGACTCTCTCTCTCTCCTTCTCTCTTTCTCTCTCTCTCTCATCTCTCACTCACCTCTCCCTCTCCTCTTTCTTATTCTCCTTCACTCCATATATTTAATTTTCTCCCCCCCCCCCGTCATTTTCCCTCTTACTTTCCCCTTCCTTTCCTCTCCTTTTCCTTCTCTTCTTGAACTTCCCCCTCTCCCACCCCTCCCCCACCCAACCGCCCACCCACCCCACCCATCCGAAAAGGAGATCCTGGTCACGTGAGGATCTGGGAGGGGGGAAGGGAGGGAGGGGAGAGGGGGGGCGGAACAAAGGAGGGCGGATAATAAGGAGAAAGGGGAAAGGGTGGAGAGAGGAAGGGAGGAGGAATATGGAAGAAGGGGAGGCAGGAGAGAAGAAGGGATGATGATAAGAATGGAAGAAGGGGAGAAGGGATGGCGGAGGAGAGGAGAAGAGGAGGGAGAGGAAGAGGGGGAAAATAGGAAAGGGGGGAAGAAGAAGATGCGGAGGAGAGGATAGTAGGAGGGAGGGGATAGTCCGCCAGGAAAACTCTTTTGAAAATGGCCTCCCCTTTTGATAATGACGACATTGTACCTTGATTAAGCTTGAGGATTCTTTGTTTCGCCCCTCCCCCCCTTCCCAATCCCACCCCTCTCTCTATCCTACCTCCCCCTATCCCCCTAACGCCCTTTGATTATTTTTTTCCCCACTCTTTTCCGCCACCTCTTCCCTCCACCACCTCTTTATCTTTTTTTTTCCTCCCTTCTTTTCTTCTTTTCCTCTTCTTCCTTCATCTCTTTCCCTCTTTTTTTTTCCTTCTTTTTTTTTTTCTTCCTTCTTCCCTTTTTTTTTTCTCTTCTTCTCCTCCTTCCTCCTTCCCTCTTACTTCTTATCTTCTCCTCACTGCCCCCTCTCACTTCCTCTATCCTCCTCCTCCTCCTCGTTCTCATCTTTACCCTCACTGCCCTCTCTCTCCCCTCTCCACCTCCCCTCATCTTTCCACTCTGATGAACTTTCTTCCCTCTAGAAATGGAACCACGCCGTATGAATAATGAATTCGGTTCTATCAAGTCTTTCCTTGCACTCACACGCAACACACACACATACATACACATACATACACACATACATACACATACATATACACACATACATACACATACATACACACACACACATATACATACACACACACATACACATACATACACACACTCACATACACACACATACACACACTCACACACACACACACACAACACACATACGCACACACATACACACACAAACAAACAAATAGCACATACACGACACAGACACACACAGACACA
>NW_020872066.1:260752-266275 GCF_003789085.1 Penaeus vannamei | reverse complement strand
TTTGGCCTTTCTCTCTCTTTCCTTCCTCTCTCTCATGAGAAGCTTTTTACAATGTGAAGGATAGTAGTGATTGCTTCTCTCTCTCTCTCTCTCTCTCTCTCTCTCTCTCTCTCTCTCTCTCTCTCTCTCTCTCTCTCTCTCTCTCTCTCTCTCTCTCTCTCTCTCTCCTCTCCTCTCTTTCTCTCTCTCTTCTCTCTTTCTCTCTTTTCTCTCTCTCTCATTAGAAGCTGTTCTTATACAATGAAGGATGACTTGATAGCTTTTCTCTCTCTCTCTCTCTCTCATCGCTCTCTTCTCTCTTGTCTCTCTCTCTCTCTTTCTCTCTCTCTCTCTCTCTCTCTTTCTCTCTCTCTCATTAGAAGCTTTCTTACAATGAAGATAGTGATAGCTTTCTCTCTCTCTCTCTCTCTCTCGCTCTCTCTCTCTCTCTCTCATGAGAAGCTTTTTACAGTGAAGATAGTGATTGCTCTCTCTTCTCTCTCTCTCTCTCTCTTTCTCTTTCTCTCTCTCTCTCTCTCTCTCTCTCTCTCTCTCTCTCTCTCTCTCTCTCTCTCTCTCTCTCTCTCTCTCTCTCTCTCTTTCTTTCTCTCTCTCTCTCTCTCTCTCATGAGAAGCTTTTTACACTGAAGATAGTGTGCGGAACCTTGTCCTGGGAAAATATCCTGTTCCTTTGAGGATTGCGCATCCCTTGCTTCTGGGATCCTTTGTCCCTCTCGTTGAGTATTCGCCAATCGGTAAAGTCTGTTTGTCTGTCTGTTTGTCTGTGTCTGTCTGTTGTTTGTCTGGCTGGTTTTTTGTCTGGCTGGTTGTTTGTCTGGCGTTTGTTTGTCTGGCTGTTTGTGTCTGGCTGTTGTCTGTCTGTCTGTCTGTTTGTTTTCTGTCTGTCTGTTTGTTTGTCTGACTGTTGTTTGTCTGGCTGTTTGTCTGTCTGTCTGTGTCTGTCTGTTTCTTTCTTTCTTTCTTTCTTTCTGTTATGTCTGTCTGGCCTGTTTGTCTGTCTGTCTGGTTGTTTGTCTGGCTGTGTATGTCTGTCTGTCTGTCTGTCAGTTTGTCTGTCTGTCTGGCTGTTTGTATGTCTGTTTGTCTGTCTGTTTGTCTGCCTGTTTGTTTTGTCTGGCTGTTTGTATGTCTGTCTGTCTGCTCTGTTGTTTGTCTGGCTGTTTGTATGTCTGTCTGTCTGTTTGTCTGTCTGTTGTATGTCTGTCTGTCTGTGTCTGTTTGTCTGTTTGTTTGTCTGTCTGGTCTGTCTGTCTGTTTGTCTTTCTGTTCTGTTTTTTCTGTTTTGTCTGTCTATGTCTTCTGTCTGTATGTCTTTCTATCTGTTTTTCTGTCTGTCTGTCTGTGTTGTCTGTCTCTATGTCTGCCTGTATGTCTGTCTGGTTGGCTGTCTGTCTGTCTGCCTGTTTGTCTGTCTGTATTTCTGTCTGTCTGTCTTTCTGTCTGTTTGTCTGTCTGTCTGTCTGTCTTTTGTCGTCGGGATCGTCTTCTTCTCGACGGCCTTTCTGTGAACTGCATCGTCTGTCTTTCTCCATCATCCTGTCTGTCGCTGGTCAAGGGTTGAAGTGTTTGCTGTCGATGGAATTATCGAGCAATCTATCCCTCCTTGCTTTGTTGTTCCTCTTCTTCTCGCTCTCCGTCTTCTCCTTCTTCCCCTTTCTTTCTTTTTCTTTTTCTTCTCTTATTACTCCTTCTCTTTCTTTCCCTTCCTTCTTCTACTCTTCCTCTTCTTTATCTTTCTATTTTTCCCTTCTCCTTCTCCCACTCTTCTCTTTCTCCATCTTCCATCTCCTCCTCCTTTCCCTCTCAACTTTTCTACTCCATCTTAATCCATTCCACCACCTCTTCTCCCTTCTTTACCCCCCCTCTCCTCCTCCCATCCTCTTCCTTTTCCTCCGCCACTTCCTCTCCATATTCCTCCACCTCCTCCTCCTCCTCCTCTCCCTTTCCTTCTCCACTCTTCCTCTTCCTCCTTCTTTCCCCCCTTTCCTCCTCCCATCATCCTATCCTCTTCCTTTTCCTCCGCCACTTCCTCTCCATATTCCTCCTCCTCCTCCTCCTCCTCCTCTCCCTTTCCTTCTCCCCCTTCCTCTTCCTCCTTCTTCCCCCCCCTCTCCTCCTCCCCATCCTCTTCCTTTTCCTCCACCACTTCCTCTCCATATTCCTCACCTCCACCTCCTCCTCCTCCTCCTCCTCCTCTCCCTTTCCCCTCCCCCCCTTCCTCTTCCTCCCTCTTTCCCCCTCTCCTCCTCCCATCCTCCCATCCTCTTCCTTTTCCTCTGGCCCCTTCCTCTCCATATCCCTCCACCTCCTCCTCCTCCCTCCTCTCCCTCTCTCTCTCTGCTCTTCCTCTTCCTCCTTCTTTACCCCCTCTCCTCCTCCCATCCTCTTCCTTTTCCTCCGCCACTTCCTCTCCATAATTCCTCCACCTCCTCCTCCTCTTTCCCTATCTTTCTCCACTCTTCCTCTTCCTCCCTCTTTCCCCCCTTCCTCCTCCCATCCTCCCATCCTCTTTCCTTTTCCTCCGCCGCTTCCTCTCCATATTCCACCTCCTCCTCCTCCTCCTCCTCTCCCTTTCCTTCTCCCATCTTCCTCTTCCTCCTTCTTTCCCCCTCTCCTCCTCCCATCCTCTTTCCTTTTCCTCCGCCACTTCCTCTCCATATTCCTCCACCTCCTCCTCTTCTACTCTCTTTTCTCCCCTCTTCTTCCTTCTTTTCCCCCTCTTTCCTTTTCCTCCACCACTTCCTCTCCATATTCCTCCACCTCCACCTCCTCCTCCTCCTCCTCTCCCTCTCCTTCTCCGCCCTTCCTCTTCCTCCTTCTTTACCCCCTCTCCTCCTCCCATCCTCTTCCTTTTCCTCCGCCACTTCCTCTCCATATTCCTCCACCTCCTCCTCCTCTTTTCCCTATCTTTCTCCACTCTTCCTCTTCCTCCCTCTTTCCCCCTCTCCTCCCTCCCATCCTCCCATCCTCTTCCTTTCCTCCGCCGCTTCCTCTCCATATTCCACCTCCTCCTCCTCCTCCTCCTCTCCTTTCCTTCTCCCATCTTCCTCTTCCTCCTTCTTTCCCCCCTCTCCTCCTCCCATCCTCTTCCTTTTCCTCCGCCACTTCCTCTCCATATTCCTCCACCTCCTCCTCTTCTACTCTCTTTTCTCCCCTCTTCTTCCTTCTTTTCCCCTCTCTTCCTTTTCCTCCACCACTTCCTCTCCATATTCCTCCACCTCACCTCCTCCTCCTCCTCCTCTCCCTCTCCTTCTCCGCCCTTCCTCTTCCTCCTTTCGCTACGCAGGACCTTGGGACTTCTGATCAATAGCCTCCGCCTCCGACTCGATCGTCTAATCAACCGGGTCTGACGACGAGGTAGTTCGCGGAGGGAGGAAGGGAGGCGAGAGGACGGAAGTGGGGATGGAGAGAGAGAGAGACAAAGAGATGGAGAGTAGACAGACAGTTGGAGTCGATAGGTAAGGTAGGGGAGTAGGTAGGTGTGTGTGTAGATAGATAGATAGATAGGAAGCGATGAGGATAGATAGATTATAAATAGATTAATAGAGAGACTGTCTGGTAGATAGATAGACAGATAGATAGACAGATACATAGAAAGATAAATTAACAAATAAACAACAAGAATAGACAAACATACAAATGCTTTTAAAGTGGGCGAGTTGCATTGCAACTGATGTCGCTCATTAACGAGTAAAAAAACATTTTCACGACCGACACAAGTCTAAGCCATCAAGTCCCACTTTAAAACTGAAACTCCCCGCCAAGGTCAGCTAACATCTGGCGAATATTTTTGCACTCCGGTGGCTCGTAAACTCTGCGGGGGGTCTCGCCACATTTCACAACGCTCTTTGAGGAAGACTATATTTCTTTCGTAAAGTTTTGCTTTGATTCCCGTGATAAGACTTGTGGAATTCGCCGTTATATTAAACATGTGTCAAAATGGTTTAATGTGTATTTTGTTCCTGTTTATAGATTAATATCGATAAAGGTTTCATCTGAACGTGTGAGGAAATTTTGTCTTTGAAATAGTGTCACTTAATCCAACATATTTCACGTGCTAATTTTGACACTTTATTATATACAGCGCAGAGGATAAAACAAGTCCCGAGTTAATATCATCTGCATATTTTTTATTAAATGCCAAAATGTACATGTCTAATAAAGGCGTGTCACTGGATATATAAAGAACAACCATTAACATTAATCAGTTCAAGGTTGCTATATTCAAAAATTGCATTATACCACAGAGGACGCCAGGAATATCCATACCTTTATATATATATATATATATATATATATATATATATATATATATATATATATATATTATCCTTATCGTAATCATCATCTTAATTAGTATTGTTATTATAACAATGATAATAATACTAATTATTATTATTATCATAATTATTATTATGATGATATTATTATTATTTTTAATAATAATATATGTATATTATTAATAATAATATATCTATCTATCTATCTATCTATCTATCTATCTATCTATCTATCTATCTATCTATCTATCTATATCTATCTATCTATCTATCTATCTATCTATATATCTATATTATATATATATAATAATAATAATAATAATAATAATAACAATAATGATAATTATCGTTATCATTGTTATTATTATTATCATTATTATTATTAATATTAGTATTATTATTATTATCATTATTTATTATTATCATCATCGTATCGTTATTAACTTATTATATCATAATTATTGCTATATCATAATTATCATCATTATTTATATCATAAGGATGATGATGATGGTGATGCTGATGCTTTTCATTGTTACTGTTATTATTATTATTACTATCATCATCATCATCATCATCATTATTATCTTATTATTTCTATTATTATTATTATCATAAATTTTGTCTCTATTACTATCTTCCTCCTCATTATTATTTTTGTTATTATTATTGCTATTATTACTGTTATTGTTATCATCATTATTATCATTACCAGTAATATTATCCTTATAATTATTTTGAATATCTGAGATTCCCAAAGCTGCATGTACACATTAAAACTTAATTAGTACATGCTCTGCTTTGACATCATTAATTTCAATTTAGTCCGTGTGTGGGAGGCGGTGCAAGGGCTCGTGTCTTTGTTATAAATTATCCACGTTTCGTTATATTATCCGTCACCCACAGGTAAGCAGAACTTGTGGGCGAATATTGATGACTTTTTAGAAACGTTTTAGCTACGTCTTAATCACTGGAAACTGACGACAAGGATATTTCATATTTAAAGGAAGACAGTTTTCGAGAATATTTTCTTATGGCAATGCTTAAACTTTCTTTAAAGAAGAAAAATGAAAGCAAAAAGAACTTGTGGGTAAAAATTGATGACTTTTAGCTACGTCTTAATCACTGGAAACTGACGACAAAGATATTTCATATTTAAAGGAAGACAATTTTCGAGAATATTTTCTTATGGCAATGCTTAAACTTTTCTCAGGGAGAAAATTTAAGGTAAAAAGAACTTGTG
>NW_020872066.1:250752-255752 GCF_003789085.1 Penaeus vannamei | reverse complement strand
CTATTACAGGGAATCAACAGATATTTAGGAAAAAAAACATCAAGTATCATCTGTATTACTTTATCGACAATGACCTTCAATGATCGAATCTACATATGTATATGTATATCTCTCTCTGCTCCCTCTTTCTCTCGTTCTCTCTCTTAAACGTCGTCTTAATCAAGATATTTTGTTGATTAATGGGTATTATTATGGGTATTATTAGTTGCACAGGTATCCGAAAAAAAGTCAGGTGGTATTTTTACGACATGTACCAAACACGTTTTGTATTATGTTTCCGCCCCAGCACTTACTAAACAAGGGCTCTATATATACCTAGATAAAGAGAAACTTCACGGAAAACAGAAAATACGCACGTATACACACACAATTTTAGACATACATTTGTGTGTGCGTGTACAGGATAACGATACATGGTCTGCAAGCTGCTAATCATGTGAGCAGAATTATTTTCTGTTACATTTTAAAATCTACTAGCTGCAAAGCTACTGTTCACTGCTTTAGGCTATTTCTATTAAATGTGATACAATATATATATATTACTATATAATATATATTATATATATAATATATATATATATATATAGTATATATATATAGTATATATATATATATATATATATATATATATATATATATATATATGTACATATATATATCTATATATATATATATATATATATATATAGTATATATACATATATACATATGTACATATATATATATATATATATATATATATATATATATATATATATTATATGATATATATTATCCATATATAATATACGTAATAGATAGTATATATATAGTATATATTATATAATACATATATATATATAATATTAGATAGTATATAATATATATTATATAATAATATGCTTATATGTATTATTATACATCCTAGTAAGTATCCACCTCACTAGGTATTATAAGTATATTATATATTATATATATACTAATATATATTCTATATATATATTATATAACAGTTAGTTTAATAAAAAACGTTTCACGTCATATCCAGAAAGAGAGGAAAGAGAGAGGGAGAGGAGAGAGAGGAGAGAGAGAGAGAGATGAGAGAGAGAGAGAGAGAAGAGAAGCGAGGAGAGAGACGAGGCGGAGAGAAGAGAAAGAAAGAGAAAGAGAGAAAGAGCAAAAGAGAAAGAGGAGAGAGAGAAACAGATGAGAGAGTACGAGGAGTGGAGAATAAAGCGAAGAAGAGAAGAGAGAGAAAGAGGCGAGAGGAGCGATGCGAGAGAGAAGGGAAAAGAGAGAGATGAGAGGGAGGAGAAGAGGCACTGAGACAAGGAGAAAGAGAGAGAGAGGAGAAGCAGAAGAGAGGAGAAAGGAGAAAGGAAAAGAAAAACCAAAGAGAACAAAAAGAGAGAGAGAAAGAGAAAAGATGAAAGAGAAAGAAGACAAAAAAAGAAAAAANCAACACACACACACACATGACACATACACACAACACAGGTGCACGCAGATGTTAATCAATTAAGATATAAGCAAATAAGAAACAGAAGATATAGAACAAGGATATGTAGATATATATAAAGAATTGAAAAAAAAAATCTCTATTCTATCTTCCTTTGAATATAAAGAAGTAGGAGGAAGGGAGATGAAAGGGAGTGACAGAGAAAACTCGATTACCTCTAAGCCATATATGGAAGGAGGGAGAAGGTAGGAGACAAGACGGACTAAAGCCATATATGGAAGGAGGGAGAAGGTAGGAGACAAGACGGACTAAAGCCAGTATATATGGAAGGAGGAGAAGTAGGAGACAAGACGGACTAAAGCCATATATGGAAGCAGGAGACACGGGACTAGGGAGTCATGAAATCCGGACAAAGAAAATTAAAGAAACAAAAGACAGTTTCAAAATGCATAAAAGAGACAGTTTCAAAATGCATAAAAAGACAGTTTCAAAATGCATAAAAAAACTTGTAAAACGGAGAACAATGTTGGTGTCAAAGCCTTGCTGGCGTTCAGAGGGGCAGCGAGACTACAAGTATTTTTTTCTATTGGACCAACGAAGTTTATAACAAAGTTTGGCGTTGCTATTCTAGCCATTTCGCCTCCCTACGGTCGCTTCCCCCGCGAGAGGGATATAGAGTGTATACACATATGTAGGTATACATAGATACCTACATAGATAGATAGATAGATAGGTAGGTAGGTAGATAGATAGATAGGTAGGTAGGTAGGTAGGTAGATAGAAAGATAGATAGATAGATAGATAGATAGATAGATAGATAGATAGATAGATAGATAGATAGATAGATAGATAGATAGATAGATAATAAATAGATATAGATGATAGATTAGATAGACATGTAGATAGATAGATATTTGTATTTATATACATGTAGATATAGATATTTGTATTTATATACACTTATATGTATAGATAGATAGATAGATAGATTAGATATATATATATATATATATATATATATATATATATATATAGAATATATAGAGAGAGAGAGAGAGAGAGAGAGAGAGAGAGAGAGAGAGAGAGAGAGAGAGAGAGAGAGAGAGAGAGAGAGAGAGAGAGAGAGAGAGGGAGAGAGGGAGAGAGGAGAGAGAGGAGAGAGAGAGAGAGAGAGAGAGAGAGAGAGAGAGAGAGAGAGAGAGAGAGAGAGAGAGAGAGAGAGAGAGAGAGAGAGAGAGAGAGAGAGAGAGAGAGAGAGAGAGACGAGAGAGAGAGAGAGAGAGAGAGAATTCAGACCCAGAAAAAGAAAGAAGACAATGATAATAATCTTTATTATCTTTGCTTTTTTGAATAGTAGTTGTTGTAGTAATATTGATAGTAGTAGTACTAGAAGAAGCAGCAGTAGTAGTAGTAGTAGTAGTAGTAGTAGTAGTAGTAGTAGTAGTAGTAGTAGTAGTAGTAGTAGTAGTAGTAGTAGTAGTAGTAGTAGTAGTAGTAGTAGTAGTAGTAGTAGTAGTAGTCGTAGTCGTAGTCTGGTCCTGGAGTGGGATAGGAGACCATTAGTAGAATATTATTAGCCCAATAATTAAGACCAAATGTGTATGGAAAGGTATGAATGAGAACGAACATCTACACAATACAAGAGATGTATTCGACCGGTTTCGATTCCATCTTCGTCAAAAGTTGTATTTCTGACGAGGATATAATCGAAACCGGTAGAATACATCTCTCGTATTGTGAAGATGTTCGTTCTCATTCATACCTTTCCACATTTGGCAACATGAATACGGTTCACCAGGTGTGTAGTTGAGTGCGAAGATTATTACCATATCCTCTCGGGCAGTACTTCTAAGAATCCTATCTTTACCATCATTATTTCTTTTCTAAAAGACGAGGAAGAGGAGGTGGAGGAGGAAGTGGGGGGGGGAGAGGAGGAGAGGAGGAGGTGGAGGGGGAGAGGAGTAGGAGGTGGAGGAATAGTAGGAGGAGGTGGAGGGGAAGAGAGGAGTGGAGGAAGAGGAGGTGGAGAGAAGGAGGTGGAGGCAGAAGTGGGAGTGGGGGAAGAAAAGGAGGAGGGGGAGAAGGAGAAGGAAAAGGAAAAGGAGTAGGAGAAGAAGAGAAAGAGATGGAGGAATATGAGGAAGAGGAAGAGTAGTAATAGCAGTAGTCGTAGGAGGAGGAGGAGGTGGAGGTGATGGTGCTGCTGAGGTGGAGAAGGAAGAGGAGGTGGAGGAGGAAGAGGAGGTGGAGGAGGAAGAGGAGATAGAGAGGTGGAGAAGGAAGAGGAGGTAGAAGAGGAGGTGGAGGAGGAAGAGGAAGTGGAGGAGGAAGAGGAGATAGAGGAGGTGGAGAAGGAAGAGAAGGTAGAATAGGAAGAGTAGGTTGACGAGGAAGAGGAAGTGGAGGAGGTGGAGAAGGAAGAGGAGATGGAGGAGGAAGAAGAGGTGGAGAAGGAACAGGAGATAGAGGAGGTGGAGAAGGAAGAGGAGATAGAGAAGGAAGAGGAGGTGGAGAGGGAGGAGGTGGAGGAGGAAAGGAAGTGGAGGAGGAAGAGGAGGTGGAGAGAGAAGAGGAGGTGGAGGAGGAAGAGGAAGAAGAGAAGGTGGAGAAGGAGGAGGAGGAGGAGGAGGAAGAGGAGATGGAAGGTCTAAGAGAGGAGGAATAGGAGGAGAGGGGTGGTAGTGGAAAAAGGAGGAAGAGGACAAGAAAAGAAGAAGAAGAGGGAGAAGAACAAGAGGGAGGCTATACACAATACCAACTATCAATAATCTAAAAGCGAGAAAAAGAGAGAGAGAAGACAAAGAAAAAAACAAAAACGAATGAAACAAGGAAGAAAAAAAAACTAATAATCAAAGAATCAAAATAAAGAAAGAAAAGAAAAGAAAAGAAACCTTCCTACGCAGACCAAATACGAAAACAAACAAAACAAAGTAGCCAAAATGTTCAGACAAATTCCAAGACAGTTTTGGATCCAAGACACATATCCTGGAGACAGTCGCCGAACTCCACAAGAAACTTTTGATGTCTTATTTATATACAACAGAACGAAAGAACGAATTAGAGAAGGTATATTTCGCAATATGTGCGTGCTATATAAATCTCCTTTGAATTTTGGAAAACTCACGTTTCTGAAATAACTGAGAACAGAAAGATCGTTTTTCTTTCTCAAATGGCGTTGGATATGTTGAAGCAAGATTCCTGCATATTGCACAACAGTCTAAATAAAGTACAAAAAAACATGATCAGATGTTTATCATAAAGTCAAATCATCAAGGATACAAAATATTATATTAGTTGATATTGTCGTAAAGAAGAGTCCTATTAGTGATTATATTAGATATGATTATCATAAAATAATCAAGGATACAACATATTATGCATAAAGTTGATATTGTCGTAAAGAAGAGTCATATTAGTGATTATATTAGATAAGAATACCTACTGCCAGTGAATATAGTAAGATTTTTATTTTTATATATATATAATTTCGACATTACGAAAAGATTGGAACAAGGAAGGTCTCTAAGCATACGCGGTCGAGTTATAGCTTGCGCCGCATCAA
>NW_020872066.1:223252-228252 GCF_003789085.1 Penaeus vannamei | reverse complement strand
ATATAAATATAAATAATTACTTTTATTATATCTGATTATTCCGTAATAAAGTTCTAAAAGTAATATTCCTCGATATATTCAAGTAATTATTATTTGCCTCGATTGTTTATTGAACTCGAGAGTATATTATATTAAGCTCTTCATCATCTACCTCCAGCTATCACTTTTCATTTTTTTTATTAATATCTATTATTATTATTTTCAGAGTTTATTATGATTATTTATTATTTATTATTATTATTTATTATCTATTATTATTTATTATATATTATTATATTATCTATTATTATTTATTATTCTATCATTATTTATTATCTATATTATTTTATTATCTATTACTTTATTATCTATTATTTTTATTATTATTACTATTACTATTACTAATTATTATTTTACTATTACTATTACTTATCATTATTTATTATTATTATTATTACTAATTGCTTATTATTATTTTCAGAGATCATAACAGTACTTCCTGGTTCTAATTGGTTTAATAAGCACCGTAAGTGGCCCTTTTAGAAATGCTTATATATTCATATTAACGAGCAATTTACGACACAGAGGAAATAACAGGTTAGTAATACGAGCTGTACGCTTTTTTTTTTTTTTTTTCTTTTTATCTTTTTTCTGTTTTTTTTCTTTTTATTCTTTCTTTATCTTTTTCTTTTCTCTCTTTTCTTTCTTTTTCTTTTCTTTTTTTTCTTTTTCTTTTTCTTTTTTTCTTTTTTTCTTTTTATTCTTTCTTTATCTTTTTCTTTTTTCTCTTATTTTCTTTCTTTTTCTTTTTTTTTTTTTTTTTCTCTTTTTTCTTTCTTCTTTTTTTCTTTTTTCTCTTCTTTTTTCTTTTCTTTCTTCTTTTTTTCTCTTTCTTTTTCTTTATTTCTTTTTTCTTTTTTTTTCTTCCTTCTCGTCTCCTTCTCCTTCTCCTTCTCCTCTCCTTCTCCTCTCCCTCTCTCTCCTTCTCCTTCTCCTTCTCCTTCTCCTCCCTTCCTCCTCCTCTTCTTCCTTCCTTTCCCTCCTTCTCCTCCTTCTCCCTCCTCCTCCTCCTCTTCCTCCTCCTTCTCCTTCTCCCTCCTCTCCTCCTCCTCCTCCTCCTCTCCTCTCCTTCTCCTCTCCTCCTCCTTCCTTCTCCTCCTCCTCCTCCTTCTCCTTCTTCCTCCTCCTCCCTCCTTCTCTTCTTCCTCCCTTCCTCTCCTCCTCCTCCTCCTCTCTCTTCTCTCTCCTCTTCTCCTCCTCCTCCTCCTCCTCCTCCTCCCTCTCTTCTTCTTCTTCTCCTTCTCCTTCTCCTTCTCTCCTCCTCTCCCCTCCCTCCTCCTCTCCTTACTTCTTTTAGGGGGGTACCGGAGACGAACAACACACATATAGCTTATTGAGGAGATATATTAACCTCATGGGGTGAATTATTGAATATCATATGATAATTATACAAGATTATAAAATTATTGACCTATAGCATCATTTCCCGTCATCTCAGTTCCTTAGGAATAATGAAAAAAGAAATAATGAAAAATTATCAACTATGGCTCAAAAAAATAAATAAATAAATAAATAAATAAATAAAAAATAAAAGAATAAATAAATGAAACATGATTCAACTATGCCTAAAAAAATAATAATAATGAATAAAAAAATAAAAAGATAAATTAATTAAAGATAGATGAATAAATAATAAATGAATAAATAAAATCATAAGATGCAGTGGTGAAACCTCATTAGCCATTCTGAATATATACCATTCAATGGCCAAATATATTCATTTATTCATTACCTCCGCTAACGAGCTGTTTTTGGTAGCAATCATTAGTTTATTTATTGGTTAGTAGCTTAACTCAAAAAGTTATAAACAGATGTTTTTATTTTCATGTTATTTTTTATTTTTATTTTTTTTTTATTTTTATTTTTCATTTTTATTTTTATTTCTATTTTTTTCTTTCTTTACCAGAGGTGTATCGTAGTCTAACTTATTATCAAATTTTAATTTTGGAGGTAATCCGGATTAAGGATTTTTTTCTTTTCTTTTTAATGAGTGCAAAGTTACCCCTTTTGGCTTGGGAAAAGGGATAACTATTATCTACTATAACTGCTATTATCATTATCATTACTTTTATTAAGTGTGATGACGTCACCAGCGTGCTTGAGCAAAAGGTGATTTTAATTAATTTTTCAGGTGTGATTTTTTTTTTCATTGCATCAGTAACTCAATTCTAGTTGTTTATTTGTTCAATATTTACTTGTCTATTTGTTTGTTCAACGTTTTAAAAAAGTTTTTGCATTCTGCCAACAATTTTTCCAGACTCGAAGTGCCAATCGTGACTGACAGATTTATTGTCACGAAATATACTATTGTAGGATTATTCATCATGTCCCCGTGCGAAAATATTGCGAATAGTATTGCGTGAGAAATCCTGCCAATCTAGTCAAAACATATGAATGTATGAGATTCATATTGCAAAATGGAAATCTATTTGGTTGTCAGACAGACCTCATTTGACAGCAGCTCATCGCAATACACACCACACACACAACACAACACACACACATCACACACACACACACCTCCTTCTGCTTCTGACTATCCGTCTGTGTGTTCTGGCTGTATGTCTCTCTCTCTTTCTTTCCTTTTCTCTCTCTCTCTCTCTTCTCTCTCTCTCTCTCTCTCTCTCTCTCTCTCTCTCTCTCTCTCATCTCTCTCTCTCTCTCACTTCACTCACTCACTCACTCACTCACTCACTCACTCACTCACTCACTCACTCATCACTCACACTCACTCACTCACCTCCATCTCTCTCTCTACCACTCAATCCTCTCTCTTCTCTCTCCTCCTCGTCTCTTTTCCTCTCTCTCTATCCCTCTCCTCTCCTCATAAACCCCTCAAACATCTCCACTTTCTCTTCTTTTTTATTTCTTTTCTCTCTTTCTCTCTCTCTTCACATCTCAATTCCTCTCTCTCTCTCACGTCTCCGTTTTCCCTTCGCCTCTCAAACCACTCTCCCTCTTTTTTTCTCTCTCTCTCTCTCTCTTTACAAAGTTCAAGGGTGAGATGAGAGACTCAGTTAGAAATTTAATTCCTGCTACTATGATTTTAGTATATTTTGCTTGTCTAAATGCAAATTAAGCCAGTTACCGCAAGAGTGCTTGTGTAAAGTACTTGAAAATGCCGTAGAATGTGTTGCTGCTTTTAATAAGTAAGTATAATTTGCATTTTTTTCGGGCAAAACATAATGTGCGAATGAAAACACATTCCCAACAGTATACCGGTATGTTTTTGTTTTGTTGTAGTGTTTTACGGTTTCGTGTGCTATTACAGCTGTTTAAAAAGAGTATTAATTACATTATTTTTTTGGCTTGTTTTATATAAAGGATGTTCTCGATTATTGTTGTTCAACAATGTTTCCACATATAATTGGTTTTGGATTTTTTTCTCTCTCTTTTTATGTTTTTTTTTTTTCTCAATCCTCATTCTTTTCTTTCTTCTTCTTCTTTTTCCTCTCCAATTACCCCTTACACACACATACATATATTCATAATTAACAGATCTCTTGCAGCTTAACAGAGAATAAATCCAGATATTTCTAACCCAGCTTTATAAGACGGTACAGCTTAATAGATGATATCCACGTGTAAGCTAACATTATACTGACTAAAAATAACATAACAGTAAAATGGTGGACGACGGAAATTGCCGAAAAAATAAACAGGAGTAAATTGAATGACTACTTTGAAAACTTTAGGGAGGAAATAAAAGAAGGACTTGGTTACATTAGGGCTAATAGCAAATGGAGAGGAGGGAAAAGAGAGAGAGGGAGTGAGTGAGTGAGTGAGTGAGTGAGTGAGTGAGTGAAGTTGAGTGAGTGAGTGAGTGAGGGAGGGAGGGAGGGAGAGGAGAGGGAGAGAGGAGAGAGGAGAAGAGAGAGAGAGAGAGAGAGAGAGAGAGAGAGAGAGAGAGAGAGAGAGAGAGCAGAGAAGAGCAGGAGAGACGAGAGAGTGAGTGAGTGACGTGAGAGGTGAGAGTGAGAGAGAGAGAGAGAGAGAGAGAGAGAGAGAAGAAGAATGAGAAGAGAGAGAGAGCGAGAGAGAGAGAGAGATGAGAGAGAAGAAGAGAGAGAGAGAAGACACAGAGAGAGACAGAGACAAAGAGAGAGACAGAACAGACCAGAGAGAAAGAAAACGAGCGAGAAGAGAGAGAATAGAGAAGAGCAAGAGCAAGGAAGCTCATGACGACACTCTATCATCACCGCTTTTTGGAGTGACAAGACGGACGATGGACAAGAATATGTCAAAAGAAAGAAAGAAAGAAAAAAAAGAAAGCAAGTTCACCATCTCTCATTCCTTAGCGCCGCTCGCCTCGATCTGCATAATCACGCTGAGTCATAATCCAGCAGTAGACTTCATCCACCACATATGTCGAGGAAACCCCCCCCCCCCCACCCCACCCCCACCCTCCCAGCTTGACCGAAGACAGAAAAGGAAATATTCGCTCAAAAGGAATCCCACCGCCCCCCCCCCACACACACACACACACACACACAGCACACTCACACGGACACACGGGACACACACACACGCACACTCACACAGGACACACACACACACACTCACACACACACACACGGACACACACACACACTCACACACACACACACACACACACACACACACACACACACACACACACACATACACACACACACACACACACTCACACACGGACACACACACACACGCACTCGAAGCTCCACTTTCAGCCCAGGCGTTTTTAACTCTCTACACAACTCGCGGAAAAAATGTATACTATCTAGAACGAGGGAACGGTATCCTCCCCCCCACCCCACCCCACCCCTCCCCCACCCCCGTCCCTTTGAGAGAGCCTGCGAGTATGAGCAAAAGAAATATTGTTTTTTCTTTCAGGAATATTCATCCTTGCCCAAAAAAGGAAAAAAAAAAAAAAAAAGAGAAATAGGAAAAAAAGAAACAAAGACAGTTTGCAGATTTAGGCT
>NW_020872066.1:210752-215752 GCF_003789085.1 Penaeus vannamei | reverse complement strand
TCCTTCGGCCGGAGTAAACTCACCCTGATTGATAAAAATTCCCAGCGGATCGTCGATTCCAAAGTCAGATCCGAATCCGAGAGCGAGACGCGCCGAAGCAGCAATCTGGAGGAACGTAAACAAGACCTCCTCGCCAAGGGATCGTCACGAGTGAACAAACCCGAAACCTTCGAAAAGAACGACGACGAAATACGAAGGAATAAAGGAGAGAACATAGAGTGGACCGAATCGCTGGACAAAAACTCATCCAACGAGACTACATTCATCCAAGGGCTTACAATCCCCAGCGAGACGGAGGGAGGGGGGCCACCTTGTCCCACTGTCCCGGCGACCTGGACCCCGTACATCACAGACAGGGAGCTCCAGTGTGTCGTCAATCCTCACTGGCTCGAGTTCGACCCCCCTTCCCACCTGAGCCACCTGGTCCTCGCCGCCATCTACATTGTCGTCCTCATCGTCGGCTGCTTTGGCAACGGACTTGTCATTTACTTGTTTGCAAGGTGAGTGTAGCCTTTGTCCTCATATTATAATTCTAAGTGTTTGTTTTGGCGGAAGGGGGGTTTTGGTGTCGGGGTGGGGGGGGGGGGAGGGTGTGTGGTGCGGTGGGGGGGGGGGGTGAGGTCTGTGTGTGTGTGTGTGTGTTATACGCGCTTCTTTGGCATTTCTGTACGTAAATTGATTCTGTTCTGCTGTTAATATTTTTCGTGTACATGCGAAATATGTAATACTATTCATCACGTTTTTAATCAGTCGTCGACACGCGTCCGCATCTGATATTAAAAGCTCTCATAGATAGCTATGTTATTGATTGACTTTATCACTCCCCAAAGATGAAGATGATTGCACTTACACATGAATGACTATCAATTGCATATTGAAAAGCTGTTGAGACAAGCTCACGGATTCTCTCTCTCTCTCTGTCTGTCTCTCTCTCTCTGTCTCTCTCTCTCTCTCTCTCTCTCTTCTCTCTCTCATTCACTCTCTCTACACACAAACACACACACACACAACACACACATACATACATACATATATATATATATATATATATATATATATTATATATATATATATATATATACTGTATGTATGTATGTATGTACATACACGCATACATACATACACACACACACACACACCACATATATATATATATATATATATATATATATAATATATATATATATATATATATATATATATTATATATATATATATATATATATATATATTATAATATATAATATATATATATATATATATATAATATACACAAAGCACTGGACCGACCCTTGGTCCCGAGTTCAATTCCTCGCCCCGGCAGTTGCAAAATGCCTGATGAAAGACTTGTAAAATGGGGAGCTCATTCAAGTCCTTGAATCTGCTCATATTTTCGTCCCACGGAATTGCACGCAGAGACGAACGAGTGTGGCGTTACCATCTCTCGTGCAGATAGTTCATCCTCGACCTCGTTCGAAGTCCGAGGACGTGGACGTGACACTCGCGGTGGGCTCACCACTTCCGACAGTCCTTGCCCAGCTGTTCGTGGACAATCTCGAGGCTGACTATTACGGAAGCATCATGACGAACAGTGTAGTCTTGCTGCGCTGTGCGGGTATTCTCGTCGTGATGCCGATGAGGACAAACCAACAAGAATTCCGCCACCATAGAAGAGGAGAGAGACGAGCAACATCCACTCCTCAACACCATAATCCATGGGAGACCTGATGACCTGATGACCCATGTTATCTGCGTATAGAAAACCCACAAAAGAAGATGATTTCTCACAATATTTCTCTGTCGACACCAAATGACCCAAAGAAGACGTGGTTATCGGTTTCTTCCTCCTTAGACTCTGCTGCCCGGAGTTCCTAGAGGAGGAAGTTCATCACGTCAATAACACCTTCCCACGTCTCCGTAACCCTCGCGCCTTCCTCAGCGACGAAAGGCCGAGAAGACAAAGAGTAGACTAAAGGGGGTCGCCCCACAGAATAACAATCCCACACTCACTTGACACCTGGAGGTCCTGGCGGGCCACACAAAGAAGATAGCTACCGCGTCAAGTGAGAAGATCGAAGAGGTCTAGAGGGAAAAGAGGACAGACCACACCAGACCTCTGCCAGGTGTACCTTGCAGCGGCTGCGACATAATTGACATGGACGAGACAGGACTCCGCGAAACAAAACTGACCGGACACTGCAGCGCTCTCCGACGTCGCGACAAAAGCGCTTTCGTTGTCCACGTCCACACCGACGGCCGCCTCCCCAGTGGTCCCAGGCCTCCATCACAAAGCGAGACCTGCCCCGGGACAAAGGAAGATGGCAGAGTTAACACAGTTACCCAACTATATATCACAATTAACCACAACCTAGCAAGGTTATCGCTCTCCCAAACACTGACGTAACTTGACCGCTCTGCACATGTAAATACATACGCCTCTATATATTCCATACACAATGCAGTATAGCGAAAAGACCTTCGGAATATTTGCGTTTTTTGTTCTTCCCTTTGTTATTCTACATACACGTTTGTTCTTCCCTTTGTTATTCTACATACACGTGTTTATGTATGCGCTTTGTAGATTATGACAAAAGTTTGACACGATGATTCATACGCCTGAGGAACTTAATGCGATATAAATGGAATGCCTATGAGTGAGCTTGGTGCGTGTTTCCAATCAATTTAGTTTATTTTGAATAATTTGATGCCCTAAAAATGCAGACATTAAGCCCTCGGACATTAAGAACCTTCGAATAGAAATCGTTATTTTTTATGTTGATGAAAACATGGTATCAGAGATAAAACCTCTCTTAATCAGAAATGTATTAATCAATTTTTTCCTGCTTTATGACGAGTGAAATGGAGTTTGTGAAATGGTTTGGTTGCAGAGAAAACATGTATCTCAGACAAGATAAGGTCAAATGGTGTTGAATCAATATATTTACTTTTTACAAAAAAGCTCCTCAGTAACTCTTATTATTATTATTTATTTTATTCTTCTTTTGCCTTCTGTCTTCTTTCTCTCTCTTTCTGTCTTCTTTCTCTATTTCTTTCTTTTTCTCTTTCTTCTTCTTCTCTCTCTCTATCTTCTTCTCTTCTCTTCTTTTCTTCTCCCTTTTCTTCTCTCTCTCCTCTCTCTCTCCTCTCTCTTCTCTCTCTCTCTCTCTCTCTCTCTCTCTCTCTCTCTCTCTCCTCTCTCTCTCTCTCTCTCTCTCTCTCTCTCTCTCTCTCTCTCTCTCTCCTCTCCTTCTCCCTCTCCTCTCTTCTCCCTCCCTCCCCTCCCTCCTCTCCCCTCCCTCTCCCTCTCCCTCTCTTTCTTCTTCATCTTCCTTCACACTTTCCATTCACCACTCTCGCTGCACAAACAAAACTCTTACAATCATACAAAACTCTTACAATCATACAAAACTCTTACAATCATATAACACTATTTGAGAAGATATTAGACAGCTCTATTCATTTCGCAAACCACGGGAAAGACAACTCGACTCTCCACCTCTTCCTATGACGTCACGTGGGATGTAGGATGTGGTCTTGAGGTTGTGTATTTACCTTCAGAATTTTGCATACTTTTTTAGTGAAGAGGAAGCAAGGAGGTCGAGGGAAGGAAGGAAGAAGTGGGTAGGATAAGATGTTAAGGTTGAAGAAGGAGATGTGTATGACGAAAGGCAGCGATAATAGATGTCGAAGGATGAACTGAAATGAGGTAAATGGGTAAAAATAGAAGTGATTTTTTAGTCTTTTTATATCACGTAGTAGGATTGGTCTTTTTAATTACCGGGATGTATTTGCATCATATGATATGAGGAAGGATTAAGAAAAGAGAGAGAGAGAGAGAGAGAGAGAGAGAGAGAGAGAGAGAGAGAGAGAGAGAGAGAGAGAGAGAGAGAGAGAGAGAGAGAGAGAGAGAGAGAGAGAGAAGAGAGAGAGAGAGAGAGAGAGAGAGAGAGAGAGAGAGAGAGAGAGAGAGAGAGAGAGAGAGAGAGAGAGAGAGAGAGAGAGACAGAGAAGAGGGAGAGTAATAGTAGTAATAAATGTTAAACGAACTAAAATGTGAAAAACCAAAGCAAACAATGTTTTCTACAGAAAAGAAGTAACAGCACTATCAATAAAAGGGAAATAATGAACTAATATGATAAAAAGAGAAAGATATAAAGGTAGGAAGGTCACGACATACATCATGCTGCATTCTTAGAAGTGACGAAGGGATTGGTTCGGCCTAAGAATAGATGAGATTAGGCGAAGATCAGCTGATTTCCTCGACACATCAATAACAAACCTTGCTGCCAGACTCCACATAACCGCCAATTTCTATTTTTCTTAATTCTCACCTTCTCATCATCTCTTTCATCACCATTATCGATAAGAGCAGCATCACCTTCACCAAAGAGGAAGATAGAAAGAAAAAAAAACTAAATACGAAGCCAGGAGTAGTGAGGGGAGACCCTGGAGAGGAGAGGTACCTCCCGTAAAACTGCTCGCCTTTCACCCTCCACAGGTTCCAATCAACTTCATTCACCTTTCATGATTGAATATATATATATATATATATATATATATATATATATATATATATATTATATATATATATATATATATATGTATTATTATATATGCATACACATACATACATACATACATATATTCATACATACATATGTACACACACACACACACACATACACACACACACACACACACACACACACACACACACACACACACACACACACACACACACACACACATATATATATATATATATATATATATATATATATATATATGTATGTATGTATGTATGTATTTTGTATGTAAACACATAGCAAAACGAGAAGCCATGATCGTTCTTAACTTTATTAATTTACTCTCTAGTTTCATCAGCCCTTGATTTTCCTATGTGAAATTAATATACAAAAGTCTTTTATTTAGATAATTCCTAGTTCGCATTTTTGCCAATATCAGCGTAAGCGTGTGTGAATAAATTAGACAATAAATTG
>NW_020872066.1:195752-200752 GCF_003789085.1 Penaeus vannamei | reverse complement strand
ATAGATGGCCTGTGGAGTAAATTTAGGGTGATAGATAGATGCTGGTGATAATAGGTGTGTGAGTAGATAAGATGGGTGGTATAAATAGATGGTGATAGATAGATAGGCGTGGATGAAGCATTATAGCGGTGATGTATAGATGGGCTGGCATAAATAGATGGTTGATATAGATAGCTGGCCCGTTGGAATAAATAGGTACGTGACTTAGATAGCACATGGTTGTGGAGAATAAATAAATAGGTGTGGATAGACTAGATGCGCAGTTAGGATATACATATGGTGGCTTGCATAGATTAGATGGTGTGGATAATAGGTGTGTGATAGATCTAGTATGGTCCACTTTAACGGTGGATAAAATTGGTCCGGTGAATAGATTAGATTGGGTGGATATAATAGTGGTGATAGATTAGATGGGTTCCGGTACGAATAGTAGTGATAGATAGATGGGTTGCGATAAATAGGTGGTTGGATAGGCATAGATGGGTGCGACAAAATAGGGTGCTATATGAATAGATGGGTGGACGAAATAGAGTTGATAGATAGATTGCGGCTGCCGAATAAATTAGGGTGATAGATAGATGGGTGGATGAAATAGGTTGATAGATAGATGGCGGATAGTAGTCAGTGATAGAGCTAGCATAGCATGGGGTGGGAAAATAGTGGTGCATAATGCATTAGATGCGCGGCTTGGCACATTAGTAGCATTAGGGGTTTGACAGTAAATAGCACGATGCCGGTGCGCATAAATAGGTATAGATAGATAGGTATGCGGTGGATAAAATAGGGTTGCATAAGAATAGATATGGAGTTGGATAAATAGGTTATGAATAGATAGAGCTGATAGATTAGTATGGCTAGTGGATTAAAGATAATAGTTAGAAGACTAGCATGGAAAGTGGATATAGATAAGGACCGCGTGAATAGATAGGTGGGTGGCATAAATAGTCGGGTGATAGATATGATGCGGTAGGATGGAATAGAGTCGATTAGATAGATGATGGATAAATAGGATGATAGATAGATGGGTGGATAAATTAATAATAAAAGCCGGTGATGCATAGGCTGGCATGTATTAGATAGAAGCTGTTGATAGACAGTCATGGATGTGAGTAAATTTAGATGCCATAGCATAAGGTGCGGTGGGATAAATAGTTCGTGAGTGTCGTTGCCTAGCTGTGTACGTCTGTCAGTCTATCTATCTATCTATTGCCTATATATCTATCTCTATCTCAATATCAATATTCACGTCGAAAGATCAATGTACAAACGTCATAAAATGTATTTTAGACAACCCAGAAAAAATCTTAACGAAACTGAAATTGAACAAAGACAGGTTAATGAAAGAAAAGAACGCAAAAAAAGACAATGATAATAATAATAATGTCCAAGTTCAAGCTATACAAGAAGACGTAGAACAACACTGAACGCTTTGAACATTCCACTCCTTAAAAGGTATTGACTCCTGTCCTTTACGTCTTTCAATGTCCTCTTGCGTTTGGAATAAGGGTTTAGGGTTAATAAGGGTAGATAGGGTTAAAGGGTTAAGGTTTCAAAGGTTAAGGTAGCCGCGGTTTTAGGTTAGCGCTTAGGTTTAGGTAGGGAGTTATGGCTTAGGTATAGGTTAAGCGTTAGCGTTAGATGTGGGTTTAGGTTTAGGTTAGCGTTTAGGTATATGAGGTTAGGTTGAGGTTAGGTTATGAGTTAAGGTCAGGTTACTGTTAGGCTTAGGTTAGTGTATGGTTTAGCGCTTAGGTTAGCGTTAGCGTTAGCGTTAGGTTAGCATGTTATGCGTTATATGAGAGTTAGTTCGTCTAAGTGTTTATGTTTAGCGTTAGGGTTATAAATGAGGTTTAGGATTAGATTAAGCCGTTTAAGGTTAGTTACGGTTGCGTATAGCCGTTATGCGTTACGGTAGCGTTAGGTCAGCGAGTTACAGTTTAGGTATTAGGTATTGCGTATATTATGCCAGGTTAGGTTACGTATAGGTTATATTTGAGCGTTTAGGTTAAAAGCGGTTAGGGCGTTAGCGTTTTCAGGGGCGGTGTTTTACCGTTAGGGTTAGGTTAGGTACTTAGTTCAGGTCTAGGTTAAAAGGTATACGCGCTCAGGTTACGTTTAGGTTAGTTCAGGCATAGTAGGGTTAGGTTAGGTTTAATTGTCAGCGATTACGTTAGGTTATCCGCTTAGGTTTGGTAGTTTAGGTTTAGTGTTTTGAGTCAGGCGGTTACGTTAGCCCCGTTTAGGTTTTCAGTGTTATATCGAGGTACGGTTAGGTTAATATGAAGAGCTTAGGTTAGGTAGGTTAGGCTCTTGTTAGACTGTTAGGTTATATTTGCAGGTTAGGTTTAGGTTAGGTTAGAGGTTAGGTTAAGGTTAGGTTAAGGTTAGGGTTAGGTTAGGTTAGGTTAGGTTAGGTTTAGGTTTATATGAGGTTTAGGCTTATTAGCGTTAGGTTAGGTTAGGTTAGGTTAGGTTAGGTTTAGGTTAGGTTAGGTTAGGTTAGGTATGAGGTTATGGTTAGGTTAGGTTAGGTTAGGTTAGGTAGGTTAGGTTAGGGTTAGGTTAGGTTAGGTTAGGTTAGGTTTGGTTGGGTTTGGGTTTGGTTAGGTTAGGTTGGTTAGTTTAGGTTAGGTTTAGGTTAGGTAGGTTAGGTTTTAGGTTAGGTAGGTTAGGTTAGGTTTGTTTGGTTTTGGGTTAGGTTAGGTTAGGTTAGGTTAGGTTTAGGTTTAGGTTAGGTTAGGTTAGGTTAGGTTGGGTTTGGTTTGGTTAGGGTTAGGTTAGGTTAGGTTAGGTTAGGGTTAGGTTTTGGTTAGGTTAGGTTAGGTTAGGTTAGGTTAGGTTAGCGTTATATGACAGGCTTAGCGTCTAGGTTAGGTTAGGTTAGGTTAGGTTAGGTTTAGGTTAGGTTAGGTTAGGTTAGGTTTGGTTTAGGTTGGTTAGGTGTAGGTTAGGTTGGTTAGGTTAGGTTGCGGTTAGGCCGGCTTAGCGTCTAGCGTTAGGTTAGGTTAGCGTTAGCGTTTAAGGTGGTAATATAGAGGTAGGTTATGTTATATGAGGTTTAGCGTTATGGTTAGGTTACGTTAGGCTTAGGTTAGGTTTGCGTTAAGGTTAGCGTTAGGTAGGTTGGCGTTTAGGTTAGCTGTTAGCAGTTTAGGTTAGTTACTGGTTGCGGTTAGCGTTGGGTCTTAGGCTTAGGTTAGCCGTTATATTACGGGTTAGCGTTAGCCGTTAATAATTACGAGCGCTTAGGTTAGGCTTAGCCGTTATTGAGTTATCATGAGCTTAGCAGTTAGTTTATATTCGAGCGTTTAGGTTAGGTGACGGTGAGGTTAGGCTTAGCCGTTAGGTTATATGGAGGTTAGATTTAGGCCTTAGGTTAAGGTTATATGAGGTTAGGCTTGACTGGTGAGCGTTTAGGTATCTAGGTTCTTACAGGTTCGGTTACTAATGAGCTTAGGTTAGAGCTTTTAAGGTTGGCTTTTGTTTAGGTCTAGGTTTAAGCGTTAGCGGTGTAGTAGCTTAGCCGTAGCCCGTTAGGTTGTCTTGTTAAACCCAAATACTAACCTAACCTAAACTAACCTAACCTAACCTAACCTAAACCTAACGCTAAACCTAACTCTAACCTAACCTACCTAACCTACCTAACCTAACCTAATCCGAACCTAACTAACCTAACCTAACTAACCTACCTAACCTAACCTAACCTAACCTCCTAAACCTAACCCTAACTCTAACCTCATATAACCTAACCTACCATAACCTAACCTAACCTAATCCTATAACCTATCCTACCAACCTAACCTAACCTAACCTAACCTAACCTTAACCTAACCTAACCTAACCTAACCTAACCTAACCTAACGTCCTACCCTTAACCCAACCTAAACCTAACCTAAAACCTAACCTAACCTAACCTAACCTAACTAAACCTAACCTAAACCTAACCAACCTAACCTAACCTAACCTAACCTAACCTAACCTAACCTAACCTCAACCTAACCTAACCTAACCCTAACCTAACCTAAACCTAACCTATAACCTAACTAACCTAACCTAACCTAACCTAACCTACCTACCTAACCTAACCTAACCTAACCTAACCCTAACCTAACCTAACTAACCTCAAACCTAACCTCTAACCTAACCTAACCTAACCCATAACCTAACCTAACCTAACCTAAACCTAACCTAACCTAAATCCTAACCTAACCTTAACCTAACCTAAACCTAACCTAACCTAACCTAACATAACCTAACCTAACCTAACCTAACCTAACCTAACCTAACATACCTAACCTAACTAACCTAACCTAACCTAAACCTAACCTAACCTAAAACCTAAACCTAACCTAACCTAACCTAACCTAACCTATAACCTAACCTAACCTAACCTAACCTAACCTAAACCTAACTAACCTAACCTAACCTAACCTAACCTAACCTAACCTAACTAACCTAACCTAACCTAACCTAACCTAACCTAACCTAACCTAACCTATAACCTAACCTAACCCTAACCCTAAAACCTAACCTAACCCTAAACCTAAAACCTAACCTAACCTAACCTAACCTAACCTAACCTACCTAACCAAACCTAACCTAACCTAACCTAACCTAACCTAACCTAACCTAACCTAACCTAACCTAACCTAACCTAAACCTACCAAAACCTAAAACCTAATATAACCTAACTAACCTAAACCTTAACCTAAACTAACCTAAACCTAAACCTAACCTAACCTAACCTAAAACCTAACCTAACCTAACCTAACCTAACCTAACCTAACTAACCTAACCTAACCTAACCTAACCTAACCAAATACCTAACCTAACTAAACCCTAATAACCTACCTACCTAACCTAACCTAACCAACCTAACCTAACCTACCTAACCTAACCTAACCTAACCTAACCTAACCTAACCTAACCTAACCTAAACCCTACCTAACCTAACCTAACCTAACCTTATAACCTAACCTAACCTAACCTAACCTAACCTA
>NW_020872066.1:175752-185752 GCF_003789085.1 Penaeus vannamei | reverse complement strand
TCTCCCTCCTCCTCTCCCTTCTCTCTTGCCTCCCTCTCTCCCCCTCTTCCCTCTCCTTTCTCCTTCCCTTTTCCCTCTCCCTCCCCTCTGCTCTCTCCCTCTCTCTCCCTCTCCCTCGTCCCTCTCCCTTCCTCCCCGCTCTCCTCTCTCTCCCCCTCTCCCTTCTTCCCTCTTCCCCTCTCACTCTCCTCTCGGCCTTCCTCCCTCTCGTCTCCCTTCGCCCTCTCTTCTCTCCTCTCTCGTTCCCCACCCCTATCCTTCTCTCGCCCCTCTCTCTCATCCTTCCCTCTCCCTCCTCTCCTACCCCGTCTCCTTGTCTCTCTCCCCTCTCTCTCCCTCTCTCCGTATCCAATTATTACCATTCCAGCTGACTGCTCCAATTTCTGTCCAAAGGTTTCCACTAAACTTCTGCTATCGCTCTCATCTATTCTACTGAACTTCAGGGAAAAAGCTGTTGAAAAAATTAACAGCTTTGTACTCAAAAAGCATTTTTAACAGCATAATATATACCTTTCCATCAATAACATCGTCTCCAGCGTATGATAAATATTGTGTTTTTGTCCGTTTTTTTTTATTTCTTATCGTTCATTGTCCCAGTCCTTGTTGTATCTCTATCCGGTCAGTATGTGGTCGTCTCTTATTTTATTTTTGTCTAATCCTATTTCTCTGCGGGTAATATATCAGTATGTCGATCTGAGAAGTACCAATCATCCCTAACTTATTAATATTATATCTATTTCATATTCATTTAGCTTAACTCATGATTACCTTCATCATATCACTTTCAGTATATCCCCATTATTCTCACTATATATTGTTATAAACATTATAACTTATTATACTTATTATCCTGCAGCGTAATATATTAGTATATCTTATGACTTCTTATCTTTGATATCTTTTACGGAAAATGAAAGTTCAAATTAGTCATATTGATAAGGTAAAAATGGTTATTATTGCTATTAGAATGGTACATATATCGTTTGGATCATTATAATTAGGAGAATTAGTAGAATTATCCCTGTTTTTTTCCAACTCCATCGAACTCCTCCACCTCCTCCATCATCCTCCACCACCACCATCACCCTCCACCTCCTCTCCCAACCGGCCTCCGTCTAACCATCTCCACACCTCGCCCTCCACCACCATCTTTCACCTCCTCCTCCATTTCTGACCTAATCACTCACTCCCACCCTCCACCCACCTCCTCCACCTCTATCTAACCACCCAACACCACTCCCACCCTTCACCTCCTCCTCCACTCAACCACCACCAACCACTACTCGCCCCTCCCTCACCATACACCTAAACACCCCAAACCCCACCCACCCCCCTGTCGGATGACTCGATAACAGTCGGAGGTGCATAGTCCCAAGTACCGCAGAAGGAAATTCGTTGAGTATGATACTGGACAAATCGTGCATGCAGTGCAGCGAAGGCTCGTGGTCAAGGAGGCGGACGAGGATCTCATATTAATTCGTGCTCGTAACTAAGCGCGCGATAGGTAAAAGGTCAGACCAGGCATAGCTGATCACATCTCACAACAAGCTGTTGTGTCGCCGACGGCTAGCCCTCCCTCTCACCTCCCTCCTCCACCTCCCCCCTCACACCATCTCCCTCAATCGGTTGGTAAGTGTCTAGGGTCCACGCACAATCGACTTACTGGAACTATTTCGAGATTGGGCACATAGCAAAAGCCTCCATGGACAATCGCAACTGTAAAAGGGACCACTGCGCCTAGCGCGCCTGAGAGACTCCCGATAGAGCGTTATTGACTGCAAACGATAGACGCAAAAGTACCAAGCGACTTGTACGACATCATCCACCCTCGTCCTCCACCTCTAACGCACTCCACGCGTCTCGGTCACCCACCGAGTCACGCAGTCCTCAACCGGCGTAGCGAGGAGGGACTCGGACGTGTCAAGATGACGAGGACGACCCCGAGCGACTCAACCTGTCGAGGCTCAAGCTGGCTCTCAAGTACGACCAGAAGCAGGTACGAGGACGACTTTGGCTGGTATTTTTCTTCCTCTCTTTCTTCTTTCTTTTTCTTTCATTCTTCTTCTTCTTTCTTCTTTATTCTTCTTTTTTCTTCTCTCTCTTCTTTTATTCTTCTTTTTCTCTTCTCTTCTCCTTCTTCTTTACTCTCTTCTTTTTCTCTTCTTTCCTTCTTCTTTCTTTCTTGTTCCTTCTCCTTCCTTTTCTTCTTCTTCCCCTTTCTTCTTTATTCTTCTTTTTTTTCTTTCTCCTTTTCTTCTTTTCTTCTTATTCCTTCTTTTTCTTCTTCTCCTTCTTCTTTAATTCTTCTTTTTCTTCTTCTTCTTCTTCTGTCTGCTTCTTCTTTTTCTTCTTCTTCTTACTTTCTTCTTCTCTAATTCTTCTTCCTTCGTTTCCCTTCTCTTCTTCTTCTTCTGTTGCTTCTCTTTTTCTTTCTTCTTTTGCTCTCAGCTACGACCAGAAACAGGTAAGAGGACATTCTTCTTTTCTTCTTTCTTCTTCTTCCTTTTTCTCCCTTCTTCTTCTTCTTCTTCTTCTTCCTTTTCTCCTTCTCTTCTTCTTCTTTCTTTCCTTCTTCTTCGTCTTTTTCTCTTCTCTTCTCTTCTCCTTTCCTCCTCTTCTTCTTCTTCTTCTTTCTTTTCTCCTTCTTCCGTCTTCTTCTTCCTTCTTCTTCTCTCCTCCTTTTCCTCCTCTTCTTCTTTTCTTCTTTCTTCCTTTTCTCCTTCTTTTTCTTCTTCTTCTCCTTCTCTTTCGTCTTTCTTCAGGTGAGAGAATGTCCTTGGTGGTAATGCTGTTTTTTCTTATCTATTTATTTATTTTTTCTTCTTTTTTTTTCCTCTGCGTCTTCATTTTTTTTCTTCTGCTCTTATTCCTCTTCCTTTTCTTACTTTTTTATTATTTTTCATTTCTTCTTATTTTATCTTTTGTCTTCTTCTTTCTTCTTCTCTTTCTTTTCCTTTTTCCTTCTCCTTCCTCTTCTTCTTCATGTCTTCTTTTTCTTCTTTTTCATTATCTTCTTCTACTTCTTCTTTCATTGTTATCATTTGTTTTTTTCGTCTTTCACTTATGGTCTTTCTGTGTCTATTTATTTATCTCATGTCAGTTCCTCTTCTTCTTGCCATTTAAGTTTGATTTTTTTAAATCTCTTTCTTCATTCTTTCTCTCTATATTTCTCTATTTAAATAATGATTATTAACCGATTCTTTCTTTGGCTCCCCCTCTCCCCCCCCCGACCCCCAACCTTATCCATGCTCCTTCATCCCCCACTTTTTTCCTCTTTCTTCCATTTTTTCATTTCTCCTCATCTTTCTCCTCCTCTCTTCCTTCTTCTCATCTCCTTCATTCCTCCCTCTCTTCTTCCCTTTCCCTCTTCTCTCCCTCTTTTTTTTTTTTCTTTCTTCTTCTTTTCCTCCTCCTCCCTCTCTTTTTTCTCCTCCTTATTCTCCCTCTCTTCTTCCCACCTCCTCTTTATTTTTTCACCCTCCCTCTCTACTCCTTCTCCCCTATTACCTCTCTTCCCCCTCTCTTCTTACCTCACCTAATGCTTTAACCCCTCCCCTTCCCCCTTCCCCCTCCCCCTTCCTTCCTTCACCATCCTCCCCCTCCTCTTTCCCTTCCCCCTCTCCCCTTTTCCCCCACCTTCCTCCCCCTCCCTCTTCCCCCCTCCCCCCTTCCCAACCTCCCTCCCGCTCCTCCCTCCACCATCCCCCCCATCCCCTTTTCCTTCCCCCCTCCCTCTTCCCCCTCCACCCCTTCCCAACCCCCTCCCTCTTCCCTCCCCCATCCCTCCCCCATACCCCTTTCCTTTCCCCCCCTCTTCCCCCCTCTTCCCCTTTCCACCCCTACCTTCGTCCCTCCCCCCTCCCTCTTCCCCCCTCCCCTCCCCCGCAGTTCGTGGGCACACCCCAACTGCCAGCAACTCCTGACCTCGGTGTGGCACGAGGGCCTCCCCATCTGGCGCCGCCGCAATGCCATCGTGAAAATCCTTCTGTGCCTGTCAATCATCATCTGCATGCCTGTCATCGCTGTTATCTACCTCATCTTCCCGAGGACACAGCTCGGGAGGTGTCATAAGGTCACCCTTCATGAAGTTCATCTATCACAGGTGAGGGCTTTTTTTTTTTTTTTTTGAGGGAGGGGGGGGGGGGGGTGGAGGAAAGGTGAGAGGGGAGGGGGGAGGAATGGGGGTCAATATGTACTGGGATGGATGCTGGTTGTGTTTGTTTGTTTGCTTTGTTGTGTTTTTGTGTGTATGTGTGTTGCTTGTTGTGTGTTTTGTGTGTGTGTTTGTGTGTGTGGTGTTTGTATGACCTGCGTATGTGTAGTGTGATTAATTATGTATTGCATTTTTGTATTTGTTTTTGTGTGTCTGTTCGTTTGCGTGTTCGTTTGTGTGTGTGTGAAAGTCGGTAAACAGACAGACAGACGAACATTAGAACCATAACACGCACAACCAAACCTATAAAGAAAGAAATAGATAAATGGGTAAATAGGTAGGTTATGATCACGTGTTCGAAGGAAAACAAGAAGATATGAGGAAGAGAATAAGGGCTGTTTTTTTCTAACCAATCAGGAGAGAGAATTGTGCTTTTTATTGTAAAACCGATAAATAGATTAAGGAGGGGAAGGAGGGGGAGAGAAAGGGTAGGCGAGCGAAAGAGAGAAGAGAGGAGAGAGAGAGAGAGGAGAGAGAGAGAGAGAGAGAGGAGAGAGGAGAGAAGAGAGAGAGAGAGAGAGAGAGAGAGAGAAGAGAGGGGGGGGGAGAGGAGAGAAAGAGAAAGAGAAAGAGAAGGAGGGAGAGAGAAAAAAAAAGAGGAAGAGAGGGAGGGTAAAAAAGGGAGGGAAAGGAAAGGAAGGAGAGAGAGGAGGGAAGAAAGGGAGAAAGGAAGGAAAAGGGAAGGAGAGAAGAGAAGAGAAAGCGAGAGGAAGAGGGAAAGGAGGAGAGGGGGAAAAAGGAGAGGGAGGAAAGGAAGAGAGGAAAAGGGGAGAGGGCAAGAGAGAAAGGAGAGGCAGAGGAAGAGAAGAGGGAAAAAAAAGGAAGGGAATGGAGGAAAAAAAAGGAAAAGGGAAAGGAAGAAAGAAAAGGAAAAGGAAAAGGGAAGAGAAAGGAGAAAGAAGGAAAAAAAAGGAAGAGAAGGAAGATAAAGAAAAAAGGAGAAAAGAAGAGGGGGGGGAGAAAGAAAGGGATGGAAAAGAGAGGAGAAGAAAAGGAAGGGAGGGGGAAANGGGGGAGGGGGGAGGAGGAGGAGAGGGAGGTGGGGTAGGGGGAGGAGGAGGGAGAGGAGGAGGGGGAGGGGGTAGAGGGAAGGAGGAGGGGTAGGGGGGAGGGAGAGGAGGAGTAGAAGGAAGGAGGAGAGGGTAGGGGGGGAGGGAGAGGAATGGGGGTAGGGGGAGGAGGAGGAGAGGGGGTAGGGATGGGGAATAGGTAGAAGGGAAGGAAGAGAAAGGGGAGGAGGAGGGAAGGAAGAACAAAGTTATCCAAGACAAAATGGAGAGTAGGAGAGAAGAGATGGGGAATAGGTGAAAGGAGGAGGGAGGGAGAGAAGGAGAAAGAGTGAAAGAGAAAGAGATGAGAGGAGAAAAAAAGGGAAATAGAGAGGAGGGAGGAGGAGAGAGAGTGAAAGAGAACGAGATGAGAGGAGAAAAAAAGGGGAAATAGAGAGGGAGGGAGAGAGAGGAAGAGAAAGAACCAAAAAATATACATCAATCTATAATCATGTAATATGTATATAAGGTAATATGTGTATATATATGTACATACATATATATATACATATACGTATGTTTGTATTTACATATATATATACTCAAATAATCATCAAATATTATTTTATTATAAATAATAGAAATAATAAAATATAAATATAAATAATAATCAAATAAACAGCCCCATGAAATGATTTTCCAAAACTCACAACAAACACAACCCACGCGTCCAAAGTGCGTTTCCTTGGCGATGTAATCAACGTCGTCCGGGTAGAAATCAACATAAAGTAATAATAACATAATAGAAATAATAACATAATAGAAATAATAATTGATTAATTAAAGAATTATTATTAATTAAAGAAATAATAACATAACATAAAATCAACATAAAGTAATGTCCACGGAGAGGATTCCGGGAAAATCGATGAGCGAGAGACTTATAAAGTTAACGAATGAGGGAATTATGTCAAGACGTATTATCGTAATGGAACTTCTTGTGAGCTTCTATTCTGGGTCTTTATAAGAGGCATGTCTGGTTTGAAATAGAGAAAGAAAATGTGGTGTATGATGTGGTTGAACTTTTATCGATTAGGATATTTGCATGATTTGATAGCAAAGCCTTAAATAAACGTACGATTTTAAAGTAGGCAGCGATTATTTGATGACTTATATGGTAAAGTAAGCAATGGAAAGAGAAAAAAAAGGTGGAATGTTGTAATAAATGTAATGATTACGAAGTTATCAATGAGAGAAGTAGGCTACAGATTTACGGTCTATATTTGCTTGCTTATATCGTATAATTAGATAGAGAGGGATAGGCAGATAAATGGAATTAGAAATCGGCAAACATACAGCTAAGTAGATAGACAGATGTTTGTGTGTTTATGTGTGTGTGTGTTCGTGTGTGTCTGTGTTTATGTGTGTTCGTGTGTGTGTGTGTTTGCGTGTGCATCTCCGTGCGTGTGTGCTTGCGTGTCTGCGTGCTTGTGTGTCTGTATCTCTTCGTATGTGTGTGTGTTTATGTATGCATATGTATTTACGTGTGCGCATTTGTAGCTAGATAGGAGGGCGCCCTTCCCGAGTGCCAGCCTATAGAAAGTGCCAGCGATGGAAACAGACACGGCCATGAATACAGATTAGTACGCTTGCATCACGGACAAAAGAGTGTTTGGCAAAAGCAGTGAGCTTGATTGGTGCTTTGGTCTGTCTAATTAAACAGGGGATGCTGCTATTGTCTTTGTTTACGACATTTTAGGACATGCATCTGTCGACTCTCTATATAGGCATGGAGTATGCTATGGTTATATTTTCTAGATATAAGCAGGTACTTGTTAGGTGGTTCATGTGCTTGGAATTTTGTTTCTACTGCATGGACTTGATGAAATTTAATGATGATTTGGACGTGACGAGTAAGATGTCAGGGAATTAACGAATGATTAGATAGAATATGAAGGAAATAGTAGAATGAGAGGGAAAGAAAGGAAATGTATTGCACAGTCAGTCAGTCAGCGATAATAAAGATGATGATAATGTTTATAATAATGATAATGATAATAATAATAATAATAATGATAATAACAATAATAATGATAATAATAATAAAGATAATAAATGAAGATGACAATTTGGATGATAATGATGATGAAGATAATACAAATAATAATTATAAAAATGATAATGATAATCATAATAATAAAATGGATAATAGCAATCAATGATAATAAAGAACAATGATGATGATAATAATAACAATAATGATAACGATAACAATAATAAAAGTGATGTTGATAATGACAATAATAGCAGTAAGGATAAAATAATAACAATAATAAAAGTAAAGATGATACTGATAATAATAACAAGAAATATAATAATAATAACAGAAAAGATAATAATGATAACAGTACTGATAATAATAATAACAATAATGATAATAATAATAACAGGAAAGATAATAATAATAACAATAACGATAATAATGACAACACAACAACAAAAACAATTCCCAAAACAAGAATAACATCTAGACGAGTAAAAAAAAAAAAAAAAAAAAAAAAAAAAAAAAAAAATCACACGTTCAAAAAAAGAAAAAGAAAATCACACGTTCAAAAAAAAAAATAAAAAATAAAAATAAAAAAATCACACGTGTTCCTTTGACCCGAGAAATTTCTCACGACCGCAACAACTTGGGAAGTGATCGAAGCGAAATGAAAAGGGAAGCCTCGAGATCGATTATTCACTCTTTGAAGGTCTTATGTAAGTAGGCCGTTAGGGTGAAAGAATTATTCCTTAGAAGCTCTTGTAAAAAAAAAATAAATAAATAAATAAAAAAATAAAAAAATAAAAAAATAAAAAAATAAAAAAAAAAAATAAAAATGCAATTTTGAAAAAAATATATATATATATGGATTTTCTTTTGAGTGTACGGTTGAGTGAGAGGGGATAGGGCGAAGGAAGGAGAAGGAAGGGGAAATAAAGTTGAAGGAGGAGGAGGAGGAGGAGGAGGGGGAATAAAGGGAACAGGAGGAGGGGGGAGTAAAGAATGAGGAGAGGATGGGGGAGTAAAGAAGGAGGAGGAGGAGGGGGAATAAAGAAGGAGGAGAGGGGAGTAAAGAATGAGGAGGAGGAGGGGAAGTAAAGAAGGAGGAGGAGGAGGGGGAAATAAAGAAGGAGGAACAGGGGGAGTAAAGAAATGAGGAGGAGGATGGGAGTATAGAAGGAGGAGGAGGGGAAGGGAAATAAAGAAGGAGGAAGAGGAGGGGGAGTAAAGAATAAGGAGAGAGGGGGTGTATAAATAGGAGGAGGAGGAGGGGGGAAGAAGGAGGAGGAGGAGGAGAGAGACGGTAGAGGAAATTAAGGAGGAGTAGAAAGAAATGAGGAGATGCGTAAAGGAAAGAAGGGAGAAGGAGGAAGAGGAAAGGGGGATATGAAGAAAAGGAGGAAGAGAGGGAGAAAAGGAAGAATAAGGAGAAGTATAAAGTAAATATGGGGAGAAGCAAAAAATCAGGAAGGGAAATATAAAAAAAGAAAATGTGGATTAAAGAATGAGGGGAGCAAGATAGAAATTTAAAAAAGAAGAGAGATTAAAAAAATGAATGGAGGAGAAATAGGAAGAAGATGAGTAGGAGAAAATGAAGAAGGAGTAGGAAGAAAACGAGAAAGCAGAAAAAATGGGTTGGACAGTAGGAAAAGGAGGAAAAAGAAAAAGAAAGAAAAGGAGAAAGACAGGAGACGAAGAAACAGAAGAGAAACAGAGAAAAGAATTTGACAAATATCAAAATTGACGAAAAAAACGGAAAATACTGTAAATCAGCCAATAACAAAAATAAATAAATAAATAAATCAACGTGTATGCAAAGTGAACACAAATTCAATCCTCTTCGTTTTATTTCAGATTTGTTTATCATTATGCTCACCCTCTTGTGCAATTTATATTTAGGATCCCTATAAATGCCACCTACGTGTTTACAGTCAATTCCAGTCGTTTAATTATCGTTGCCGTTGTTTTCGCTCTGTTCTTATTTATAGACAATCAATAGAAAAGCTATTTTGTTACGAACTTTTGTTTTACCTTGAGTTAGTCACATAGTAGATGACGTCACTAGTCTCCGCCCCATGTTGATGACGTCACTTTAACTTTTCGATGACGTCACTCTAACGGCTCGATACGTCGCTCTATCGGTTTGATGACGTCACTCTAACGGCTCATTAACGTCAATCTATTGGCTCACGAACGTCATTCTAACAGTTCAGGAACGTCACTAACAGTTCAGTGACGTAACTCTCACGGCTCAATGACATCACTCAAGCAGCTCAATGACGTCACTCTAATCTCAATGACGTCACTCTAATCTCAATGACGTCACTCTAATCTCAATGACGTCACTCTAATCTCAATGACGTCACTCTAATCTCAATGACGTCACTCTAATCTCAATGACATCACTCTATTCTCAATGACGTCACTCTAATCACAATAACGTCACTCAGTCACATCACTCTGATCCCAATCATGTCACTCTAATCTCAATGACGTCACTCTTATCCCTATCACGTCACTCCGATCCCAGTTACGTCACTCTCACCCCACTCCCAACCCCACTAACATCCCCAAGCAGGGCACTAACCCCTTCCCCACTCTCCCACCCCCACTCACCAGGTGTGGGCAGAGTGCAAGCAGCTGTGGGAAGAGGGACTGACAGCCTACATCCGTCAGTGGTGGAACTGGCTGGACTTCATCATGCTGTCCCTGTATCTGTGCACGTTCAGTCTCCGTGCTGTGGCCTTTGTGCAG
>NW_020872066.1:165752-170752 GCF_003789085.1 Penaeus vannamei | reverse complement strand
CTCTCCCTTCCCCCTCCTCTCCTCCCTCCCTCTCTCCCTCCCTCTCTCTCCCCTTCCTCCCCATCCCTCTCTCCCTCCCCTCTCTCCCCTCTCCCTCTCCTCTCCCCCTCCCCTCTCCCTCCCTCTCTCCCCTCACCTCTCTCCCTCCTCTCTCCCCTCCCTCTCTCTCTCCCTCCTCCTCCCTCTCTTCTCCTCCTCCCCCTCTCTCTCCCTCCCCTCTCTGCCTCCCTCTCCGCTCCCCTCTCCCCTCTCCCTCCCCTCTCTCCCTCCCCTCTCTCCCTCCCCTCTCTCCCCCTCCCCTCTCTCCCCTCCTCCTCCTCCCCTCTCTCCCTCCCCTCTCTCATCCTCTCTCCCTCCTATCTGTCCCTCTCCCTCCCTTCCTCCCCTCCCCCTCCCCACCTCTCTCCCTCCTCTCTCTCCTCTCTCCCCTATCTCTCCTCCCTCTCTCCCTCCCCTCCCTCTCCTCCTCTCTCCCATCCTCCCCTCCCCTCTCTCTCCCTCTCCCCTCCCTCTCCCCCCCTCTCCCTCCCTCTCTCCCTCTCTCCCCCTTCTCTCTCCCTCCTACCTCTCTCCCCTCTCTCCCCTCCCCTCCTCCCCTCCCTCTCTCTCTCCCCTCTCCGTTCCCCTCCCCTCTTCTCCCCTCTCTTCCCTCTCTCCCCCCTCCCCTCTCTCCCCCTCCCTCTCTCTCCCCCCTCCCTCTCCCCTCCCCTCTCTCCCTCCCCTCTCTCTCCCTCCTCTCTCTCCCCTCCCTCCCTCCTCCCTCCCTCTCCCTCTCTCCTCCCTCTCTCCTCCCTCTCTTCCCTCTCTCTCTCTCCCTCCTCTCTCCCCTCTCTCTCCCCTCTCCTCTCTCCCCTCCCCTCTCTCCCCTCTCCCTCCCCTCTCTCTCCCCCCCCTCGGGCGAGAACCAAGCAAGCACTGTTGCCAGAGCCGAAAGCACCCAACCACCAAGGCTTTTTCCGTGCTGTATTGTGTTGTATGTTGTATTTCGGTGTTGTATTTGAGTCTCTTTTTAACATATATATTACATGAGCGAGGGATGGACCCACGTGATACTGCATGACCGTAGCTCCCCGACATGATATCATGCAAAGGTACACAGGTAGAAACATGCAACATATATATTTTTTTTTTTCTATCTCTCTCTTTTTTTCAAATAGAATTGTCCAGTTACGTGTATATACTTTATTCATTTATCTATTTATTTATCTGTTCATCTTTTTACAGCATACATCCGTCGATACTGCAAGCATATCACCTGGTATTCTGCTGCACGTTATGATCTAAATGTATTCTGTGGTTGTTATTGCACAGTAAAACATCTGTAATAAGGGTTAATGAATTTAGAGGTAGGCACTTGATATTGTTGATAAAAAATCCGATTGTAGAATGAATGGTAGATAAAGGGGAAAATAGTAGTTGTATTTTGTGTTTGTTTGTTTGGTCGGAATTTGGTCTTAGATTAAATTCTGACGTGGCGGTAATATTCTTGTAGATAAACTGCATATATTTATGTACACACACATATATATGTGTGTGTGTGTGTATATACAGTATATATAGATAGATAGATAGATAAATAGATAGATGTGTGTGTGTGTGTGTGCTTGTGTGTGCTTGTGTGTGTGTATGTTCTGTGTTTTATCAATATAAATATATGCTACATATATGTATATATATATATATATATATATATATATATATATAGTATATATATATATATATATATATATATATATATATATATATATAATATATATATATATATATATATATATATATGTATGTAATATATGTATATGTATAGTATATGTTATATATATATATATATTATATATATATATATATATATATATATATATATATATATATATATATATTATATATATATATATATATATATAATATATATATATATATATATATATATATTATATATATATATATATATATAATATATATATATATATATATATATATATATATATATATATATATATATATATATATTATATATATATATATATATATATATATATATATATATATATATATATATATATATATTATATATATATATATATATATATATATATATATATATATATTATATATATATATATATATATATACATATATATATATATATATATATATATATATATATATATAATATATATATATATATATAGTATGTATATGTATATGTATACATACATATATCTTTTGTTTTTGTTTCTGTTAATAAAATTCAAAGAAACGTTTTCCTTTTTTAAATAAATTCTCACTATATTAATCAGAAATTCATCAAGCTTAATTCTGTAAAAAAAAAAAAAAAAAAAAAAAAAAAAAAAAAAAAAATCATGAAAAAAAGGAAAGTAAACAGAGCATTCCCGGAACAGAGGAAATGCTTCATCTCTTTCATTTGTAAATATGACTCCGGATGCGTTTTTTCTCTCTTTCTTTCTTTCTTTCTTTTTTAAATGGTTTTTCTTGTTTCTCTTCCTTTCTTTTTTCTTCTTTCTGTCTTGGTTTCATATTTTTTTTTGTTTTTGTTGTCTCTATTTAAATGGTCGAGAGTTGTCCTTGTTCTTATTTTTTATTTTTGTTATTGATTTTCACTTATTCTTATTCTATTCTATCTTATCCTTAATTTTTATTCATTTGCATTTTTCTTTTTCCAATCGGGTTATTTGAATTTCCATTTATTCACTTTGATTTTCATTTTTGTATGTCAACTAATTCTTACTTGTTTCGTAATATCTTTTCTTGTTCTCTCTTGCTCTCCTTATATTTTCTCTGATTTTCTTATCTATCTTTTATGTTTTTTTTTTTCTCTTATTTCATCTCTATTACGATTTGTCTTCATCCTCTCTCTATATTCTCTTTCTTCCCTTTCTCCTCTCCTCCTCTCCTCTCCTCCTTTCCCTCCTCTCTTCTCCTCCTTCTTCCTCCTCCCTCTTCTCTCTAATATTCCTATTCCTCTCTCCTCTTCCATATTTTCTTCCTCCTCTTCCCCCGTCATTCATTAAACTCTCTCCTTCTCTTCTTTCGTCTTCCTACTCTCCCTTCGTCCTTCTCTTCCGTCTTCCTTCTCATCCTTTTACTCTTCTCCGTCATTTAAACTCTCTCCTTCGTCCTTCTCTTCGTCTTCCTCTTCCTCATCCTTTTACTCTTCCCCGTCATTCATTAAACTCTCTCCTTCGTCCTTCTCTTCGTCTTCCTCTTCCTCATCCTTTTCCTCTTCCCCGTCATTCATTAAACTCTCTCCTTCGTCCTTCTCTTCGTCTTCCTCTTCCTCATCCTTTTACTCTTCCCCGTCATTCATTAAACTCTCTCCTTCGTCCTTCTCTTCGTCTTCCTCTTCCTCATCCTTTTACTCGACACTAAATAAATTTGCTGCGAGATTGGGTGAGTTTGTCATGCGAGCGAGGCGAGGAGTCACTTCGGAGAAATTTGAAGTAGAGAGTAGGACATGCATTTGTATGTGTGTATGCGTGTGTGTATGTATGTAACACACTCACAGATACATACACACACGCGCACATACACACACACACACACACATACACTTATGCCTACACACGCCTACACCTACACACACACACACACACACACACACACACACATACACCACCTACACACTACACCACACACATACACACACACACACACACACACATACACACACATACACTTATGCCTACACACGCCTACACCTACACACACACTACACCTACACACGTCACACACAAACACACAAATTAGTGCAGTCATAAATGCGCAAAAGTTTATTTACATTTTCTTTTTTTTCATTTTATCAACATACTATAGATAAGTTATTTTTTGTGGAAATTGATAAGGAAGTTATGGTTTGTTCTGTGAAGATGTGTATTAGTTGTATTATTTGAATTATTACTGTATTAATTTGCCTCTTCGCTTTATCTCTACTTCATCACCCTATTCTATTTTCAGACATCGGAGGTCAATCTTTAGTTCCTTATATAATATAATGATAATTCTTTTTCCTTATACAGGGCATGTATATTCAACATTCCTATTTGCCTTCACAGAACTGACGAAAAAAATATCCAAAACGTATGTGAATTTTCTTCTAATTTTCTATACTATTTCTCACGAATTCCTTCAAAGGTTGTTCTATCATTCTTTACTATGTCGATATATTTTTTTTCTTACAGGAATATGGATAATCTTTTTTTTCTCTTTTTTTCTCCAGGTTTTTACACCACGAAATGTTATAACGTCAGTGTTGTTAATTTTATAAGGGTTTTGCATATATGATTTTCATGAGAATCCTTCATGAAATCTTTTTGTATTTTGACCGTGATATTTTCACTTTGCTAATTATATTTTGCAAAATATCATTCATATTTTTGACAGGTTATGCATCAATTTCATATATTTGCTTTACCGGGTATGAGTGGGGGGGCGGGGTTGTATGTATTTGTGTGTGAAAACAGGTGAAAATGTGTGTAATTTGAGTATGTGTGTGTGTGTGTGTGTGTGTGTTTGTGTGGTGTGTGTGTGTAAATGTGTGTGTGTGTTGTGTGTCTGTATGTGTTTGTGTTATGTTGTGTGAGAGAGAGAAGAGAGAGAGAGAGAGAGAGAGAGAGAGAGAGAGAGAGAGAGAGAGAGAGAGAGAGAGAGAGAGAGAGAGAGAGAGAGAGAGAGAGAGAGAAAGTATCTGCGTGTTCTTGTGAATACGAAAGAGAGAAAGAGATAGGGTGAGGGAGGAGGGGAGCAGGGAATGGAGGGAGGAATTGATGAAAGGAAAAGAAGATAGCAAGACAGAATGACAGAGTGACAGAGAGAACTAAAGAAATAGGAAGAGAAAGAGACAGAGAGAGAGAGAAAGAGAGAAAGAGAGAGAGAGAAGAAGAAAATGACTGCGCTTTTTAATTCTAGTGTATCCTGTACACCCATCCAAGCCTGCCATCAATGCACGGCCAAATTATTATATCCTTTTTTCCCAAAAAAAAACA
>NW_020872066.1:150752-155752 GCF_003789085.1 Penaeus vannamei | reverse complement strand
TTTCTTTTGCCCTGCTCTTCCCCCTTTCTTTCTCCTTCCTCCACTCCCTTTAATCTCCTTCTTACCCTTCTCAATATCCTTTCCTTCCCTCCCTCCTCTCTTTCCTCCTCCTCCTCCTCCTCCACCCCACTCCTCCTACCTCCTCCCTCCCTCTCCCCCACTCCTCCCTCCTCTCCCTCCCCCTCCTCCCCACTCCTCCTCCTCCCACCCCCCCTCTCCTCCTCTTCCCACCCTTCCCCCCCCTCCTCCCTCTCCTCCCACTCCTGCCTCCCTCCCACCCCTATCCCACCCCTCCTCCCTCCTCCCACTCCCTCTTCCTACCCCTCCCTCCTCTCCTCCCTCCTCCCCACCTCCTCCCTCCCCTCCCACCAGGGGGCAGGCACCCAGCGATAGGCCTCGGCGCCCAGGGGATCCTCCAGCAGCACTCGGTCGACCTCGGGATGCTGGGGCGGGAACCGAACGCGACTTCCGTGGATATAACAGTCACCCCCGCGTCCTCGCTCCCTTGTAACCTCACGTATTCCCAGGGTGAGTTGGGGATTTTTTTTTTTTTTTATTTTTCTTTCTTCTTCTTTGTATCGTTCTTTTTTTCTTTGTATTTTCTTCTTTCTTCTTTTGTGTCTTTTTCTTCTTTGTATTTTTTTCTTCTTCTTTTGTATTTTTTTTCTTCTTTTGTATTTTTCTTCTTTTCTTTTCTTTTTCTTCTTTTTTTGTTTTTCTTCTTCTTCTTTTGTATTTTTTCTTCTTTCTTTTTTCTTCTTTTTTGTATTTTTCTTATTATTATTCTTCTTTTGTATTTTATCTTCTCCTTCTTCTTTTGTATTTCTTCTTCTTGTGCAGCTCGTCTTTCTCTTGTTATTATTGTTATTGTTTTTCTTGTTTTATTCTTATTCTTCTTTTTTCTTGTCCTTTTCTTCTTTTTCTTATTATTCTTCTTCCTCCTTCTCTTTTTCTTGTCTTTCTCTTATTATTATTATTTTCTTTTTCTTGACGACTTCTTGCTCTTTGTTTTTCTTTCTTCTTTCTCTTTCTTTTCATTCTTCTCTGTTTTTTCTTGACCTGTCTTTCTGATTTCCCTTAACCTATTTTTTTTTTTTTTTCTCTTGACTTTTATTTATATCTTGCTTCGTTTCTTCTCTTGCTTTCTTATTATCATTTAGTCTTTTTTTTTCTCCTTCTTTTGTCTTTTTTATTATCATTTTTTAGGTTATTCTTTATTCTTCTTCCTCCTTTTCCTCTTCATCATCTTCCTCTTCTTCTTTTTCTTCTTCTTCATCGTCTTCTTCTTCCTCGTCTCCTCCTCCTCCTCCTCCTCCTTCTTCTATTTCTTCTTCTTCTTCTTCGTCTTCTCCTCCTCCTCCTTCTTCTTCTTCTTCTACATCCTCGTAGTCTTGTCTTTCTTCCTTTCCCCTCATTTTTATTCTCCTACCTTTCTTCTTCTTCTTTTTCATCTCATTCTTATTTGTTCTTATTCTTCTTATTCTTTTTATTCTTCCTCTTATTATTATTTCCATTATTATTATTATTATTGTTATTATAATTTTTTATTATTATCATTATTATCTTTATTATAATTATTCTCATTTTTCTTATTCTTATTGCTCTTATTCTTATTCTTAATTGTTTTATTATTCTTGCTCTTATTCTTGTTCTGATTATTATTATTATTATTATTATTCACTTTTTATTATTCCTTTTATTCTTATTTTTACTTTTATTATTATTATCATTATTATTATTGTTATTATTATTATTGTTATTATTATCATTATTGTTTTTCTTATTCTTATCCTTCATATTCTTATTCTTATTATCATTATTCTTTTTCTTATTCTTATTCTTATTATACTTACTCTTATTATTCTTACCTCTTATTCTTCCCATATTTATTCTTATGCTTATTCTTATTCCTATTCGTCCCGTAGTGAGAAACAGGGACGGAATTTAAGACGAAGAAAGGGAGAGAAAGAGAGAGAGGGAAGAAGAGAAAGAGAAAGGAATGAAAAATAGCGATTGTTCCTAACACTCTATTTCTTATTCGTTATCAGTTTTTTTTTATTCATCTTTCTTCTTTTCTCTCTTTCTCACATTTCCCTTTTGTTTTGTTTTTTCTTTCCGTTTTTTTTTTTTTTTTTTTTTACTTTTTCAATCTTTGTTTTTTTTCACTGTCTTTCTTTCTTTTCATTATTTCATATCTCCCTTTACCTTAATAGTAGAATCTTTCCAAGATGGTTAAAGATTACGATAATAATGATAATAATGATAACGATAATGATAATAATGATGATACAAATAATAATGACAATGATGATGATACTACTACTACTAATGATAATAATAATTAAAATAATAATGATGATGATGATGACAAAAACAACAATGATGATAATAATAGTGATAATCATAATGATATGATGATGACGATAATTATTATTATCATCAATGCCATTTCTTGCTTTTACTACTATCATCATTATTATTACTACTATTACTTCTTTTATTATCATCATCATTCTTATATTAGTAATAGATATTATCACTATTGTTGTTTTCATTATTATCATTGTTATCATTATCAATCTATTGTCATCATTATTACTATCATTATCTCTATCATTATTATTATTATTATTATTATTATTATTATCATTATTATTATTTTCATTACTGTTATCATTCTTATCATCATAATCATTTTTTACTATTATTATCATTATTATCATTATCATTATTATCATTGTTATTGTTATTATTATCGTTAATATAATCATAACCATTATTAGTATTATCATTTCGATTATCATTGATTATTATGATCATAATCATTATTAACACTAATCATTATAATCATTATCATTATTACTATTATCATTACTACCATCATCATCATCAACAATATTATCATCATTATTATCGTCATTATGATCACCATTATCAACATCATCATCGCCATTATCATTATCATTTTCATCAGTATCATCACATTATCATCATTATGATCAGCAGCATTATTAGCATCACTATCATCATTATCATTACCATCATCATCATCATTATCATCATCATTATCACTACCATTATCATTATCATTAACATCATCACTCTCATGAAACTCATCTTAATTTCTTTTTTCTTTTTTTCTTTTTTTCATCTGTTATTCTTTTCTACCCTCTTTCATTATCATTATCTTTTTTCTTATGATTATCACCGCTATTTTTCATTAAGATAATCGATATTATTCTTGTTTTTTTTTCTTTTTTTTTACTTTCGATATTTCATTTTCATTATAATATTTCGTTTTCTCATAATAAGTTATTTTTAAAGCTATGTTGACATTACTATGGGCTGTGCCATAGTATTCTTCATCAAGGTCACTATCTTATCAGTCGTTTCACACACACACACACACACACACACACACACACACACACACACACACACACACACACACACACACACACACACACACAACTAAAACACACAACTCAACACACAAACACACACACTTATGTATATATATATATATATATATATATATATATATATATACAGATAGATATATAAATATATATAATCGATCAGCAACGTCGCATATAAATGGGAGGAGAGAGGGGAAATGCCCTTCCCTCCCGCAAGTAAGGCAGGCTGTGGACCCCGTTGGGAGGGCGACTGCTGGGCATAAGATGGGAATGGGAGCTACTCGTCCTGCCTACGTTCCGGCGTCCGCCAGCCCGGAATGAAGCTTATGGGGAAAAGCCCAAGGGAACCCTACAGGTGGATGTTGGGTCCCGCAGTCAGTCGCCCCTTTTATATTGGGCAGCGTCGGCGGGCGTGGCTGCGGTGGCGTCCACTCGAAGTGACCGCCCGAGGCTAAATCTCAGGCGAGACGTCAGGGTGTGTGGGCTTGGAACGTCCGTTCTTTGCGTCAGGATGATCAGTTGCTACTACTGTCGAGAAAACTGGGGAGGCTGAGAGTTGAGGTGGCTGCTCTCTCGGAGGTGAGAAGCCTGGCAGCAGAACAATCAGTGTAGGTGGCTATACTTATAACTGTTCAGGCTGCAGCAATGGTCACCATCTTCAGTGAGTAGCCATAGCCATCTCCTTCAGAATCCAGCCCTCGGTAGTAGAGGTTACTCTGGTCAATGAGCATATAATGGTATTGAGACTGTAGTTAGCATTTGATCGTTTCTCATTGTTGTGTAGGCACCTACCAATGTTTGTAAACTCAACATGAAAGAGAAGTTCTACGCCAAACTTGCATCTGTGTTGGACAGTTGCCCTCAGCAAGATATTCGTACTGTTCTGGGTGACCAGAGCGGTATCTGGCTGCGATCAAGCTGGCTATGATATTTCTGTCAATCTTTGGATGCGGGTAACGTAGCCAAGGAGATCAACCACATCCTCGTTAGCACTCGGAGGATCCTCCAGAACTGCAAGGTATATAGGAGTGCCGAGTTCTGTGGTACTGACCAAATTAGTTGTAGCTACCCTCTAATTTCTGGTCAGTTCACAGCACTCAATATTTTCATGGACCCTGTACTTCTGTGGGACACCTTCAAGCGCAAAACGCTTGATGCAACTCAAGTAATGGTTGGTGAACGCCCGAGAGCAAGACAGAATTTCACCTTGCAGGAGACACTGGATGCCACAGATGCTTGTCATGCGGTTCGTCTGACAGGGGATCAGGATTTGCACCATTCTCAGGTGCGCAGAACTCGGTCACTGATAAGAAGGGACAAGGAACAGTTTATTAGGAGTTTTGCAGAGAAGGTCGACGGCCATTTCTTAGTAAATGATCATCGTCCTGCTTACCAAGCCCTGAGAAAGCTGAACTCCAAGCCGTCTCCAAAGGTGACTGCAGTTCACTCAGTAGGTGGCCAGATCGTCTCAGATCCTGTTGCAGTACTTGGAGCAGTTGTACCAGGTTGATCCACCAACTTGGATGCAGGTAGTGAGAGATTCCGTTGTCGGGACCCACCCATCATTGAGGATCCATCCTC
>NW_020872066.1:140752-145752 GCF_003789085.1 Penaeus vannamei | reverse complement strand
GTCGACGCCCCAGCCCCAGATCCCCTCCCGCCCAGCTCCAGCCCCCAGTACCCGCCCCCGGTCCCCTCCACCTCCCAGAATCCCGTCATGTCCCCTCAGTCACCCACGTCGCAGATGCCCCTCTACACCCACATCCGGGTCTCGGGGTCCCTGAGCGACCCCATGGGCCAGCGGCAGGACCCCAAGGCGCTGTCATCCTCGAGCGCAGGTCCTTCGCCGAGGTCCAGCCCCGGGCCGCCTCCGCCGTGCCAGAGGTCCAACTCCAGCTGTGGACTGACTCAGCGGGCGCAGGGAGGAGCCCAGACCGTCAGTTCGTCAGCGAAGACAAGTGCCAACAACCAGGTTCTTCTCCGCCCACCCAATGACTCCGACCGCGTACATACACACATGTACACACAGCTGTGAGACATGCGCACAAGAGCGCAGGCATAGGTACACACAATATTCCTGTTCCAGGTGCTTTCGGGCGTTTCGAGATGACAGGCGGCGCTTGAGCCTGTGTTGGCGGGGACGTCGGGCAACCAATCAAAGAAAACGTAGACACAGGATGACTTCCTCAAGTACGATTACGTCACAGAAGTCAAGACCCCGATTAAAAAATAGGCTTTAATCCTTAAGTGCCACAGTGTAATCGCACACTTACAGGCTGTGGAAGGCCGCACTGGGTTGGACTCCCGCAGGTCTCACAACTACAGCCATCGAGATTGACCTGTCTGTCAGTGTGGGTGCCAGAGCCTAGGCTGCGGCACTGAGGCTGCAATGGGTGGGAGAGGGAGGTGAATCCGGTGCAGGAGCGGGTGCGGAACCACTGTTGCCACCCACTGATTTTGGGATGATTTCGAAATGATACGGCGTAGTCTCTAGCACTCGTACTTTGGCTTATAATTAATTTTAAAAAATAGTAAACAAAAAAAAAGTTGGTTGCAGTTCTTTGGTAAGTATCTTCTCTTTTTTACTGAATCGAGGATTTTGACGGCGAATCACGTCTTCATAACGAGAACATATTTTCTAACGAAGGTGTTCACGCATCGTTGGTCATCTGATAACCTTCATCTATAGAGAGATTAGAGTTTTTGCGGTTGTACAAGACGCAGTTTATATCTCACTCTAGTACAAGACCTGCTAGCGGGTTGCTTCTCGTACGAGATCGAGTTCAAAACTGACTCTTGTACACGACCAGGCATGTATTCAGACTGGCATTTGTACAAGACCCGTTATCCAACTGGCCAGTGGCTATGATCACCTTCCTAGCAAGAGACTACATTTCGCTACTCCTTTGCATGCAGTCTGCTCTTTTGTAGATGGTCTTTATCCACACAGTCGCAAGTGGTTACATACCATGTAGTGTGTACTCTCTTCCTTCGCAGATGGTTGTACTTGCCTCGTTTGTAAATGGTTGTCTGTACGACGCCGGGGATGCTTTCAGAGGAGCGTGGGTCGCCATCGTCGCACCAGCAATATTGTTGACTTGTCGGCTGCGACCACGTGGGTGCAGTCGAAGAAAATTTGTTGATAGATAAATAGATTTTAGCATACTGAAGCCTTCAGTTTTACATACACGTTTTATTCGAGATACAAAATATATACAGATACATATATATATAAATAATATATATTGCATATAGATCATTTTAAAAGAAATTGTTCGACTTTGTGGGGAAAGAGTAAGGTGAAATTTCTATGGTATTTTTTTTTCTTTCCTTTTGAGCTCATTTCTTCCTTAGGTTGAGAAAATTAGATATAGATAATTGTCTTGCATCATTAAAGTCTAATTAAGACTTTGAGGGGACGTTCCTGATCATGCAAATGGAAGTTGGAGTCCGACCACGCTTGTCTCGACGGGGTGTTCCCATAGCAAGGAGTGAAAATAAACAGTGAGAAAGATGTAAATAGAAAGAAAGTTATAAAAAGATAAACAGAGAAAAACGAAGAAAAGGGCGATAGAAAGAATGAAAGACTCTTTTTGTATCTAGGAATGGAAAAGAAGACGACGTGTCTGGTAAGATCTGGCAATAACACAAGAGACAGATATTTTTGAGAACCCTTCGTCCGAAACACCGCCTTCGTCCGCGTTCGGCTGACGAAGGCGAAGTCGTGGCCATGCTCTGCCGTATGGGTGTTCGGACTTTGTTGTTAGTTTGACATGTAAAAGCATCATAATCAGAGCCGAAGCTTTCACTATAGATAGAGACATTACGGTAAAGTTAAGGTCACACTTCGTAAAGAACCATCATTCTTTCTTTTCTTCTGTTATCACCCTTGTTGTTAACTTTATTTTTTTTCTCGAGAGAAGGAAATAGACTAAATAGTTTAATCTTCTTAGATATATCTGAATTAGGGTTAAATGGTACGACTTAGAGAGTATAGCATTACATTAGGTTGATTATGTGGCTTCCATTTGTTATTTGTGAAGTTGGATATTTAACTCAACAATGCCGTCACCAGTAACATTTTATAGCAATTGTTATGATACACAATTAAAGGTAAGGGCGTAACTATAGGTCTCTAGGTGTGTGTTCTGAAGTAATCTTGTCCGGCTGTTATCTTTCCTCCTGTGCTCTCGGGTGGATGTGTGGTGTGATGCATCCATGCATCCACACACGTACATATATATGTATATGTACGAGAGTATATATATATGTATATATATATATATATATATATATATATATATATATATATACATATATATATATATATATATATATATATATATATATATATATATATATATATATATATATATATATATATGTATATATACATATATGTATGTATTTATGTAGATATGTGTGTATATATATAAATATATATATATATATATATATTATATATATATATATATATATATATATATATGGTACATATATATATATATATATATATATATATATATATATATATATATATATATATATATATATATATATATATATATATATATATACATACATCTATATACAAGTATACACCACACACACACACACACACACACACACACACACACACACACACACACACACACACACACACACACACACACACACACACACACACGTATATATATATATATATATATATATATATATATATATATATATATATATATATATATATATATATATATATATATATATATATATATATATATATATATATATATATATATATATATATATATATATATATATATATATGTTTGTATGTGTGTGTGTGTGAGTGAGTGCGCTATATCATTAGTAATATTATTGATATCATTATTATTACCATTATTATTTTTTTATCATGTGTTTATTCATTATTATTATCAAAATTATTTTTTTATTGTTAGCGTCATCATTGTTATTATCATGATAATAATAATGATAATTATCATTATTAACATCAGCATTAATGTTGTTGTTATCATTATTATCGTTATTATTATAACTATCATTATCATCAATATCATTATTAGTATCATTATTATTGTTGGTTACTCATTATCATAATCAACGCTTTAGTTATCATCACTATCATTAATATTGTTACTATAATTATTATCATTGTTATTATTATTATTATCATTATTCTTATCATTATTATTATTATCATAATTGGTGTTGTTTTTCTTATCATTATCATTATTATCATTATTATTGTCACCATCAGCATCTTAATTTTTTAAAGCATAGTTATGGTAAATGTCATTACTGTTGATAGATATTATAATTATTATCATTATTGTTTATTGTATTATTATTATTGTGTCATCATTATCATTGTTGTTATTATTGTAGCTATCATTATTATCATTAGCTATAATTACCATTGTTATTATCATAATTATCATTATTATTATTTATATTATTATTATTATTATTATTATTATTATTATTATTATATTATTATTTATTGTTGTTGTTGTTGTTGTTGTTATTATTAGTATTATAATTATCATTATCATCATCATTGATGCTATTACTATGAATATTGTTATAAAATTATCAAATTATCAACATTAGTATCAAGAGTATTATTATCTTTAATCATTATTGTTGTTACCATTGTTATTTTTGTTATTATTATCATTATAATTATTATTAGTAGCAGTAGTAGTATTCCCAGTGTTGTTATTATTATTATTTGCCATTAATATTATTATTGTAATAATTATTATCATTAAGATTACTGATATTATCTCTAGTATTGTCATTATCATGATTATTATCATTGTCATTATTATTACTATTATATCTATTATTATTACTATTATTATGATTATTATCATCATTATCATTATTACTATTGTAGCATTATTAATTATATCATTATCATTGTTATTATTTTTTATTGTTATTATTACCATTCCTTATGATTATTATCATTATCAGTAGTATAAGTATCATTATTAGTATTATTGACAGTATTATACTATTATTATTATTGTAATTGTTATTATCATTATCATTATTATTATCATTAGCATTATTATTATCATTATTATTATTATTATTATTATTATTATTATTATTATTATTATTACTATCGCTATTATTATTATTATCATTATCAGCATCATCATTATTATGACTGTTGTTCGTATTATTATTGTTATTATCATTATCATCATCGTTTATGTTATTATTAGTCATTCTTATCATTATTTTCTATCATTGTCAGTATCATTCATTATCATTCTTGTTAGTGTTATAGTTTTTTTTTCATTCTATTATTATCAATGTAAAGATTATCATAACTATTATTGTTATAATCATTTTTATTATTGTTATTATTATTGTCGTCATCATCATTGTAATTATCATTATTATTATTATTATTATTATTATTATTATTACAGTCATTATTATTATCATTGCCAGTATCATTATTACTAGTGTCATTATTATTTTACTATTATTATCTATGATCATCAATATCATCGTTGTTATTACTATTATTATTATCTTTCGTAACACTGCTATAATATTTATCAATATTATCACTTTAACGACTACAGC
>NW_020872066.1:128252-135752 GCF_003789085.1 Penaeus vannamei | reverse complement strand
TTCTCGAATATAGTTTTTGATCTGAGTTGGAGAGTTGGCTGAAAAAGTTGACGGAAAGGTTTTCAGACGGAAACGATCATTATCGTCTGACTGGAGAATCGACAATTCGCTCAAAAATGGACAAAATTTCAGAAAATTGTCAAAAAATTGACGGAAAAAGTGCCAGTGTGACGGCAACTTTAGTGATGCATAGGTTTTTTTCTCAAGAAGTGAAAGAAAAGAGGGGAATAAGTTGGAAGAAAAGAAATAGAAAAAGGGGATAAATAAGCTAGAGGAGAAGAAGGAAAGGGGAATATAAGCTTAAGAAGAAGAGGAAGAAGAAAAATGAGAATAAATAAAGGGGAGAAATAAGTTTAAAAAGAAGAGGACGCAGAAGAAAAAGATGAAAGCTAAAAGAGAAAAAGAAAAGGTAAGAATGATCTGCCAGAGAAGAAAAAATAAAGAAAATTAGATAGAAAGAGATGAAGATAAATGAAAAAATAGCGGAAGAAAAGGAGGAAAATAAGCTGAACAAGAAGACAGGGAAATAATCAAGAAAGTGGTGAGAAAAGAAAAACAAGACAAAAAAAGAGAGAACGAGGAGAACCACGGTCTTTATGATAGACAGTATGTCTTTTCTTTTAATTCTTGTTTCATGTTCTGTTCAGTGTCGTAGTTAATTAACCCAAGGAGAGGGCGATGAAACACAAAAACAAAAATCTATGAGTAAATAAAACAAAATTAAACACATTTTATTTTTATTTTTATTTTTTGGATAAGGTTATAAATTTGCTTGCAATTAAGAAAGTCTGGCGGTAATTGCATAATCTTTACACAGAAGAAATGCATTTTCTAGTCAGTGAATCTTACAGTGATGTTGTGAGCTAGGATATGTGTTATCTCTAATCTAAGGGTTTCTGCACATACGAAAAGAGATATTGATATCACTAAATTATTATTGGGATCACTATTGTTACCATTATAACAAGAGTATTTTATATATATCTTCTTTATCTGTATGGATGTAAATTTTTCAGAAAGCATAAAAAATCATGTTCTTCCTCGTAAATCAAGAACGCGTATTCTTTTAACCAATCAATTGCTGATATATTGGAAAACTTGCCATAGACTTGGTCAGCTGTATGCGATTTTTAAAAAGTCTAACCTCGCGATTTTCTACCTATGCCGCATGCTTACTCCGTGGCAGCTGGATCGCTTGCTTGCAATTCAGCCACAACGATAAGCATACAGTTCAAAGAAAACACATGAGTTAACTAGAAATAGTTGACACAGGCCGGGCCACGCCAGAGAAAAGGCCCCGGAAATCTAACTGAACTGAACTGATTTTCTACCACTTATAATTGAGTTCTGTCTTTCTGCACACCCCCACTAGTGAAGGAACTGATTTTCTACCACTTGATAATTGAGTTCTTCTTTCTGCACAACTCTGACACCTTGGTGACCTAATGGACTTATGACCTCGGCAGGATACACACGTCGGTCAAACTCGAGCAAGTGCAGTAGTAGTTTTTTTTTTTTTTTTTTTTTTTTTTTTTAGTTTTCCCAAGAACGAACGAAAAATCTATGCTTAGGTGGACTTTATATAGTGTTTGTTTTTTACGGCCTATCTGATCGGGCGTCAGAACGTCATGTCTGTATATAACAGGTAAGGTTATGATACTTTTATTGTGTGGTAAAGTTACCGCAAAGCACGCATTCAGAATCGGTTTTTAAAAAGATGGAAGTTATTAACAACTGTTGTGAGACCTTTTCAGATTCAATACTTATTGTACAGTGCTCATAATATTGATTATCAAATGTATATTTTTCATTTATTATTCCCCGGTGATTCATTTAGCGTTCGTACTTCAAATGAACCGATATGAAACTATAGGAAGATGTCATAACAGGTTGATTTATTAAAAGACCGATAACTTGAAAGCGCATATGTATATTAGTGTGTGTAGAGGTTGGTTATAATATATAATAAGTGGGTACTAGTGATTATATAAATGAACATGCACGGTTGCTTGGCCACGATTGGTCTGACCCCAATGTTTTCAGCATATATTCTCGTATTTTCCCCAGTGGAATAGGAAGAGAAAAAGCGCAGGAACTTCTTGTCTAGCATAGAGCAAGCATCTTGAATGAAATCAAACTCTCACAAAGTTACTTGAACTGGATGGAACAGTGCGCAATATTGACACGTATCCCCTCTGAAACAAATTTTCCCGTAACCATAACTCAAGTGATATCTTCGAAATTTCATCACAACTAATTCACTCTTTATTTAATGTTCTCGTTTATTATCAAAGAGAATTGCGCAAAGTGAAGGAAACGAAAGGCGCGCATACTCCGAAGTGGCGGCCATCTCCACCAAACAGTGTCGGATGAAGTCGGCTTCACAGTGTTTACAAGCTAAAGCCAAGCACATTCGCGGAATTTCATTATCTTGATAAATATATCCAATGCTACCACGATGAAGTCCAAAACTAGGATAATACAAATATCCAACATAGCCCCACAGGCTACAAAGGATCAGATGTCGACCTTGTTTGGATTTTTAGGAAAAATTGAAGACATTCGCCTCTACCCAACCATGTGAGATTGGTTATTTTATCTGTATTCTCTCGTATTTATAAGACTTTAGGTGACTCAGTTTTGTTTGTTTATATATACTTAGTTTATAGATTTAGAGAAGGACATGTTTCAGTATCTTTCCTGTGTATATTTTCCGTCACACCTCGTTATTGAAGCCATCTCGCAGATTATTGATAAGAGTGGAAACGTTTTCCAAGTCTGTTGCTCTTAGACTCAGTGAATATAAAGCCTGTAATTGTTTAACTGTTAAGATGTGTCTATTGATGTGGAATGCACCAAACTTCAAAAATACTTTTTACTCATTTTCCTGAAGTTGTTTGTCTGATTTAATTCATAAATGGCTGCCTGGTATTTCCCCTCATAAGTGTCCATGCCATTACTGCCGCTGCTTTCATGTGGTAAAATCACCAGAAACAATGGATTCCATCAAAATTGATTTTAAAATGATAGTGTTTAGAAGCAGTTACACCAGCTTTGTTCAAGCAGAAGTTTTCCTGAAGTGATGATATATCATACCGTAAGCCTAGATGAGAAATTTTGTTTTGTTTGCACAATAAAGACCAGATAACAAAGCCCCGTCCCATATATTCTAGCAGAATAGAAGTTTTTGACACTTCAGTCAAATTATCACTAAAAAATGAATGGTTATCCTTGAACCTTGGAACACATCCACTCAAAAGAAAGTCCAGCAGTCACCAGAGAGCCTTCAGTACTCAGGCGAAGGCCAACAAACCTCAGCCTCACATATTCGTCAAGATAGGGCTTGGACTGATTCCTTATTTGACAGCTGGGTTTATCTTTATGGTATGGACGCAATAAGGTAAGGCAAATTGAGTATGAGAGGACAGAAAGTTGCAGTCATTGGTACGTAAAATAATCAGCAGACAGAAATGCTAATGCCACAAATAAAGGAAAAGTTCACGGAAAGCCCCACTCTCTACCCAAGTCCACACGGTACTCCGGAGTTTCAACCCTAGGCCTATCTTGCCATGCATACCAAGGTGAAGACAATGTTTCCGAGGGATATTGGGGGGCAAAGCCCTCCATCAACCTTCCCCTCAAGCAATCGGCATCTAGTCACGACAACTTAGATTGATGAATTAACTTTTTGACATGGAGTTGGGGGCCAGTCCTTTGGTGAGTGCGTCCATACTGTCAAGAATTACCATTATGTTCATGATGAAGTTTTAATGATCTTACACCAGAGTGCCAAAAACATGGTGCCTATAGTGAGCACTCAAGTCACTGTATATATATTGTAATTGTGGACTCATCTGCTCTTTCTGCAGATAGTTTTCAATAGCTGATGAAACTTTACAGTCATTTCTGCCATCCACTGGAGGTCAGGAGGCTCCACTACTAGGACCCCCATGGTAAATGACCCAAAGCAGATGGGAGATACAATTTCACTCCAGAAAATAGACACTCAATGTTTTTTTCAATATAGATTACAGAATATTTTATTGTGTCACCATGTAATTTGCTTACTGAAAACCACATCCCTTTGTATTTCAAAGCTGATTTTTTCTTCAATTTTGTTGATTGTCTGAACTGCTTGGTATTTAACTTTTTTTATTTGGATCACTTGATGGACTCAGATATCAAACTGTGATGGTTACTAATGTCTACTTATTCTGTATAGCCACTATAATGTTTTAAAAATGGCCCACAATGGATACAACACTGTAAATGAAACATTTCTCACTGATGCTTCTCAAGGAATGGAGTCTCTCTGCATGGTCAAAAATATTGGATGTTAAAACAAATGAGTGTTGTCATCAATTATAAAGAACTATATAATGACTGTCTAAAGAGTTTAAAAGCATAACAGTAAATTGATACATTAAATTCATAGCTATTGAATAGTAACCATTGATAATTGCAAAATATCATTTTCCATAAGTGTGTAATATTACTTAAACTAATTGACATGTTGTAATGAGTTATGCGGTCAGTGTAGTCATATCCTTACAGGATGAACTTAACAAGTGACTTAGAAAACTAGTACAACAAATTAAATTAGAACTGATTTTTCAATTAGCATTTGATGTCTGTTGTTCCCAGACAGCTTTTCTAATATCATCTGGACATGTTATTCTAGATACATTTGGCATGGAAATACATTGTTGCTTCTTATATTTTCATTAACAGAAATCATATTTTCAAAATACAAGAGGCAGCAAGATATCAGTGATGTAGGCTACATACATACATTTTAGCATCTTTATGAATTCATTTAGAGGAATACTTAAAAAATAACATTTCCCTTTATTTTCCAGACGTGATGTTGCCATTCCAGTCCAGTCACGTATCTGTTTCATCAAATTCCATGACCGGGATTCGGTTAGCGTTGCCCAGCACCTCACCAACACAGTCTTCATCGACAGAGCTCTTATTGTCATTCCATTCACCACTGGTGACATGCCGGATGAACAACGGGCAATGGAAATTTTGGGCACAGGTGGCACCATACCAGGCATTGGACAGGAAGCAAAGTGGCCAGCTCATGTTACCAACCAGGTTTGTGTGTGCTTGATAGTTTAGTTTAGTTTTTTTTTTTTTTTTTTTTATTCTTTTCTTATCTTATCTTATCTTATCTCTGAAGTTAGTATTTGCATAGGTATTTGCAAGTAGAACAGAAGGGCATGTTTTGTATGTTTTGTTTTCTGATTCATTGAAATTGAATTTTTTCTTTTTCTGAAGAATTTTGATAGTGATTAAAAAATACAAATTCAACAGATTGATGGTATTATTTTGAGGACTCATGACCCAGCATTGGCAGAGAATGACCTCCCAGATTACCCTCCACTGCCAGCAACAACTGAATCTCACAAGATTAACGAGATTCGACGCACTGTTGTGTTTGACAACCTTGACCCCACGGTAAGATGTTACCCAAGAAAAGTTGTAATTGAATTTTGGAGGTGGTATTGGAAACATTGTAATTAGTCATTATGTCTTGTTGACAGAGGTTGTTTGACAAAATTTTCTTCCAGGTCTACAGCTTTGATAAAGTTCAGTCAGATAAACTAGAAAGTTCTGATGTATTTTCCCTCAGTAATGGCTGTTACACTGCCTAGATTTTATGATTATATAAATCTTTTTCTTCTCTTTTCCCAGGTCACTACTGATCAGCTGATGGAGTTAGCTGCTAAAGCTGGAGAAGTGAGGTATCTGCGTTTGGGCACAGAGATGAACGGCGCAAGAAATGCCCTGGTTGAGTATTCTGAGCAACCCTTCATTATTGCAGCATTGAAGATGCACAATCAAGAGCACATGAGCCGTCTCATTAAGTTAGTAGGATTTTCATTTTTGTTAAAAAATGAAAATGAGTTTTATATCAAGAATCTCTGTTTTTTTTATTGCTATCCTGCCAGCCATTGTTTGCCATCAGTTATATATGGTCCAGTCTCACTTGTACCATGTACCTGAGTAGAAATTTGACTTTTTGTTAAGTATTTACTTAAAGTGATCTTGATAATTCATTAGTTTATGAAAATATATTGCATCTAATGGTATGCCACAGTCAGATGGGAGAAGTTACCATAACCTGTTCCCTTTTCACCTATTCAGGGTTATTAAAAAGAGTGAAAGGGAACATGAATATTCCCTTATATTTGCCACAAGATGCATGCTGTCACTTCTCTGCCTCTTTTTCTAACAGTAAACGTAAAAGACAGTAGTAGGAGTAATAAGTTCTGTAATGATCTTGGAAGTCCACTGGCATTTTTTTTTTATTATTATTATTATTATTGATTTAGGTATTATTATTATTATTATTATTATTATTATTATTATATATTATTATTTTTATTGTTATTTATTTTTTTTTTATTATTATTATTATTGTTATTATTATTTTATGTATTTTTTTTTTTTATTGTTATTATTTTCTTCATCATTATTATTATTTTCCTTATCAATATTCTGTTGCTTGCTGTTGCAGATAGAAGATATGTTTTATCTCATTATTTATTGATCCTATCTTCCAACAGGGTCAACCATTCCACTGTAGCCATTATAAAACCGCAAACAAAAAGCAACGAAGCAGCTCAGCGCGAGATTGAAGAAGCAATGAGACGAGTCAAAGAGGCACAGAACTTCATAGCCTCGGCAATAGATCCTGTAATGTCCTTCTTGGATTCCTCGAAGGAAAAAAGATCGCGGTCAAGATCAAGGTGAGAATTTCATTTAGTTTGATGTCTTCCTTTCTGTAGGTATTTGCGTTTGATTTGTTCATTATTTGGTAATGTTGACGAGTTTATTATATGTTATGTTACCTTTCTCTCTTTCTTTCTGTTTAATTTGATATATTCTGTTTTGTTTCCAGTTCATGACCAGAGATGAATATTTTATATTTAAGAGAATTTTATGTTTTATTTCTAGGAATTCAGTATACAATTGTAATCATAGAATTTCTATTGTGTAAACATGATTATCTGAGAGAGTTGTTTTTCAGGGATTGTGTGTATTCCTGCATGCTGATACCTTCATACTTCTTGATTATAAATCTGTAAAGAATAAACTTGGGGTCTGAGGACTGTTTGTGGCTTTAGATGCACTCAGGCACAGGTGTTTGCATCCTTTTATATTTTATTTATTTATTTATTTTGTCAGTTGAGGTGGTAACAGTGTGTGGGAGGAGTTATAGAGTACAGAAAAATTACCATAGAAGGATGAATGGAATAGTTAATCAAATAAAAACTTAACATAAAAGTTATTCGTCCCACACAGGGTTATCAGCAGAATGTTTGCAAATTTCTGTGACTGTGTACTTCTCGAATTCACCAGCCAAATTACTGAAGCAAATGCTGATGAAAATAGTTTGGTTTTTAAAACAACCTGTGCTGGTATTTGATATTAGTTATTTAATGGATCCCCTCTATATAATTTACCTATCAATGGATACTTAGATTGTAC
>NW_020872066.1:110752-123252 GCF_003789085.1 Penaeus vannamei | reverse complement strand
CAAAACAACATAAATCACACCCATTAATATTTTTCATTACACAAATATTATACACATATAGCATCAACACACACACACAATACACACCCATACAATCACATCACAATCATTCTCTAAACACTAATACAATATAATTTTAACACAAAACACATACAACGATACACACCATAACACACAATATATGAATGCGTATATATTATATATTTATACTTATATATCTTCATATATAACAATTATCCGTTAACGGATGTAGTATAATAATATCAATTAGAATATAAATATTATGTCATTCCTAATATATAATAAATAAATAATAATAATATATATTATATATAAATATACTATATATAAATACATAATAACTTTAACAATGCCTAATATAAACATACCGAAACAATATTAACTAACTATACATTAACTTATAAGATTATTGTAATTGTACATGTGATTATATACTAATAACATTTAAATATATATTATACTACTTAATATACCCTATTAAATATATGCTATTATATACTAATATATATATATATATATATAATGAATGTGCTTTACAGAGAAAGATTTTAAATCCTACCAAATAATCTGAAGCTTCAGATATAACTATCCATACAAGTTATATTTGAAATTGATCTTGAATATGTAAATATAAGTTTGTTTTTTGGTTTTTTCCCCTCTCTCTTTTTTCCTCTTCTTTCCTTTTCTTCCCTTTCCTATACTCTTTCTTTTAATGTTAATTTAGTTTATTTGTTTTGAATTCCTGAACATTTTGTCTTCATCTCAGGTCACGGTCACGCCGCAAGTCCCGCAGCAAGTCCAGGTCACGCAGAGACCGCTCAAGAGACAGACGCAGGTCTCGCTCCCATGATCGATCCAAGAGGAGATCCAGGTCTTCGTCAAGGTCAAAGTAAGTACGATTCATATTCTTTGTTTTCTTGTCTTTTCTCAAAGTATTCCTGTGTTCTTTCCTTCATTCTTTCTTTCTTTCCTTTAGTATTATCATAATTGTTTATTCCGGTTGTTATCTATTTTGTACGGCATTAAGGACAGGTCTTCTGTCAGCCGTTGGTAATGTACCTTTGTATTCTCACCTTTTGGGAATACAGCTTTTCCTTGTAGTTAACCTACTGTAGAAGAGAGCTGGCTTTAAGTTGAATATTCAGTTTCTTTATTTTACCATTATCATTATTGTTATAGTCATTCTTAATTTCTTGTTAATTATCATTTTTAATTCTTTTGGAGCGCACTACCATGGGTGTCACAATAATATGTGATGGATGGGTCAACATTATGCATTTGTTAGTTGTCTTGAGTTTGCACGAACCTCTATTGGATCCCATCTCTTAAATTTTCCCTCCATCCCTGCTTCTGAATTTCATTGTCCTTCCCTATTTCCTGTCTCCTCTCTTTTCCTCTGCCATTGGATCCAGTGTATGTATATTTTTCCTTCCTTTTTCTTTTCTTTTGTGTAGAATTTTTCTTCTTCTTCTTCATTCATGTGCATTTTGATGTCCACACAAGTGACCCATTAAATAGATCTGAGATGAGTTTCTCTTGTTCCCCCCAGGACGGGGAAAGTGAAAGACAAGGATTCAAGCAAAAAGTAAGTTTTCTGTCATTTTCAGTTGATTCATTAAAACAGATTTTGGTTCAAGCTAATGCTGAAAAAATAAATGAGAATAAAAGAAATATATCCCTCTTTTTTTTCTTTCTTTCTTCCCCGTCTCTGTAGGAAGGACTCACGCCAGAAGCCGCACCGCGACCGCAAGGAGAGCAAGGACAAGGACAGGATGAAAGAGAAGGAGAAGAAGGATAAAAAGAAGGACAAGAAAGAGAAGGATGAGAAGAAGAAAGATTCAAAGGTAAAGAGATTTTATGAGGACTTGGTACTTCATAGGGGTTGAAATCTTGAGTATGCTGGTTGTATTTCCTCTCATATACAGCGATATGAAAGATTGATAAGAAATTATAAATTATAGATTATTAAGTGATGAATGATTTTGGATTTTAAGATGATAGAATTTAGAAAAAAAACAAGCCGGTACATCTAGGATAGATTATACTATGGCTAAAATTTCCTAAGCAACAGCCTTTTAACACTGGACTGACTGACCATTCAATTTTAGGTATCTCGCGATTATGACGAAGAGGAGCAACTGGGCTTCGAAGGAGAGGAAGAGAAGGGGAAGAAGAAGGAGAAGGAGGAGGAGGACACCAAGGACAAAGGAGAAGCAGTTGACATGGATATTTCGAACTCCCCCTGAATGGAAAGGAAAAGGATTAGTGGCTCAGATATGCACACCGATTGAGACGGGATGTCGAGAGGAATAGACAGGGGAGTAGGAGAGTAGGGGTAGGTTGGTTGATTTTGACTGGGACATCTATAACTCCCTTTGAGCGGAAAGTAGAAGCAAATGGAGTAGTAGCACAGATATACACGCTGATCAAATTGGGATGTTGGGAGGAGTTGATGGCAGGGGAGTAGAAGAAGGGTAGGATGGATGATTTAACAAATCTGTAACTCCCCTTAAACAGCCTCAGATTAGCACACTGACTGAAGAGGGATGTCACAAGGAGTTATTGGCGGGGGAGTAGGGGGTAGGGAGTGTAAGCTGTGCAAATATTGTTTGTATTTCTTCTTTACCCGTGAGGTTCCTATTCTAAAGAAGATTATTATAAGTGTAGCCTATTCTTAGGTATTGGATAATTCTGAATTTCTTTGCTCGAAGGTACAGAATATGATTAAAAAAAAACTCGTATAATTTTCTCATTTAGAGCTGATTGCAATATTTCTTAATTATAAAAGAAAAAAAAAAAAATGTTGACTCATTTAATCTTTAATTTCTGTCGCCCTTTTTTTCTTTTTTTCTGCCGTATCTTTCTTTTCTTTTCTTTTTTCTGAATAGGAATACAATTACAAGTCAGTGTTTGTAATTCAGTGATACACTCAACTGGGATATCTGGTTGCAGTTCTTTTTATTTTATTTTTCTGACTTCACTGTTTAAATTTTAAAATAAAATGTATAGAAATTAATCGAAGAATAAACATGAAGTGTTTTCAATATTATTTTACATCCCCAATCGTCTGAAAATTTCCATAATTCTAGATTAATCGGAAAATTGTACAATGTACCAGTTACCACAGGGAATAATTGAGGCTGCACGTAGCTCTGTGTACTAGTTAGTAGTAATGCTGAGAAGCCATTTGCCTACCTTGATTTGAGAGATTTTGCCTCCTCAGAGAATATATATATATATATATATATATATATATATATATATATATATATATATATATATATATATATATATATATATAATAATATAATATATATATATACATATAACACACACACACACACACACACACACACACACACACACACACACACACACACACACACACACACACACACATACTATATATATATATATATATATATATATATATATATATATATATATATATAATATATATATATATATATATATATATATAAAGTAAGTCATATATTTCTATAGTATATATAGTACATATACAATCCTCCACCTGACAGCTAATTGGAGAGTGACCTCAAAAGAGGATCCTCTTGGCTTCTTGAGTTTTTGTAGTTTTCTTTCTTTTTCTCATATGACAAAATAAAGTGTGTTGAGTGTCGTATTCTCTATCATGTGCATTTTTTATTAACTGCAATAAAAAAATCCATACTAGTTGCTTACTCTCAGAAGGCAGGAAAGCATTTCTCAACATTGAAAAGAACATAAAACTTCAGCTCCCTTTACCAGGCACTTTGACTTTTCAGGAATAATCTCAACTTCCGTTCTTTAAGTATTACCTTTCTGTTTACTCTAGGTCCCAAGTATGACGAAAATTTATCATCAAAGACAGCTAATAATTTAAAGTGCCAATATGCAAACATTAAATGAAGTTTCACACTATTGGAACTAGAACATGTATGATCAGCCATACAGCTTGTTGCAGGCATAGGTAATTGTAAAATCTTGATTTAATAAAGTAACTTTTATTCTTATTATGTATTTAAATTTATAGTCTGTCCAGACTTGAAATAAAAAGAACATTCATATAGATATCTCGCTAAAAAACAAAATGCATTAGACATTAAGTATCACATCTTCATGAGGTCACAACAGTTTCTTTTTACAACATTGTAATCCAATTAAAATAGTATTTTAACTTTTTAAGAAAAAAATAATGATTTGTACTTTGACATTTTGTACAAGTGTTTATGAATTTTAAAACTATACTATATTCAGTATTAAATCATTAGAAGTGCTAAATGCTGAATAATGTTAATAAAGGGGTGTGATGGTAATATAGCTCGTTCTGTGAAAATGCATGAAGAGATAACATTTTGTTTTGAATAGATATATGAAAAGATTAAATTTCTGTAATAAGTTATATCTTCAGCAAGAATGATAGACAAGTTTGCTTTAAAAAACTATTTACAGAATCACAGTTATATTCCTAATTTACAAAGATACAATAGATGGCAATGGGAACATAGACTTATGTTAGTAATTTATACATCTGTTATAATATGACTATCAATATGCTATATCAATTTTAACCTAACACAAATGGACCTTGAAACACAAATGATTTCATTAAGGCACTCTAAATTACCTCTTACAGTATGTTCATATATTTCCTTCTCTTTTTGTTTAAAGGATTTAGATAAAAATCAGTAGGAAAGAACAAATACATTCTTTCTTCTCCCAAGTTTTACTTTTCTTTTGAACTGGTATCTATTGAGCATATAAGTGATTTTCACACAGATAGTCGTGTGTGGGGAGCGATGCAAGGCCAGCAAGCACTGCAGGTAGGAACAGGGACACAGGAAAGACACCAAGACAAAACTCTTGTTCTTTCTCAGTTGTCTGAAAACAAAAATAATGGAAATAAGGACAAAAGTACTAATAATTAATATAATAATAGTACTAATGATAGTCTTCGGTGTCTTCATTATAGTGTTATTCCCACACAAAAGGAGAATACACTTATACAATCCATAGTTAACATAAACTTTTAACCAAGCAGATCCATCATATTATAACATATTCTAATCAAAACTAGTGTATCAATAGACATACTTGAAAAAGAACGGTATCTATATTTAAGGATTCTAAAAAAAAAAGCACTACCTTGTTTTGGATCCTGAAGACAGTAGTCCTGAAGGCAGCACCCTCTAGAAGTCCTTGAAGGAATAACAGTGAGAAGATGATGTACTCAGAGGGGAGGTAATGGTAGGATGCTTCAGTACCCACTATGACGAGTATCACCAGCTGGTCGAAAGAGGAGAATGAAAGCCATTAGTTTTGGCAAGGAGAAAAATAGGGTCTTTATATGCCTTATGGGCAGTTATAATAATAGTATTGGTTTGGTATTTGATCAGTGTTCTTATTGCTTGTTGTACAGTATTGTTTTCTTAATTCTTGATATCACGGTCATTATTTATTATTTTGTATTGCAGGTATTACTGTAATATATCAATTATCACCACTCATTAAAGTATGCTAATATTCATCAATATTAATGTACATGATGGACAAAAGAAATAGCTTTGCACTAAGTATATCCACTCGACTTCTTTCTTAATTACAAAAAATCGAGTCATAAACAAAATACAGTTCAATATAGACAGTACTCACAGCCAGCCCGTTATATATCCATGCGTTGGGTATGAGGAAGAACTTGTGAGCGCTTCTGGAGATGAGAGTGCCCAGACAACGTGTCGTGTTGCTCCAGCTGTACTGCTGCGCGTGTGTCAGGATAGACCCGGGGAAGAACACCATTTCCAGCTGTGGGAATTGTAAGAGGTTCATAGATATACATATGTAGTCTGTATGTATGTGCAGGATGTATATATGTAGGGGCGTCCATTGGGGACCGTTATCCCTCTGAGTCTCCGTTTGCCCCCACAAGGTCTGGCTTCCCACCCCTCAAGGGCCAATAGGACAATTTTTTTTTTGTAATTAGTTACTGATATATATATATATATATATATATATATATATATATATATATATATTATATAATTATATATTATATATACTATATAATATATATATTTATATGTATATGCGTGTGTGTGCGTGTGCGTGTATATATTTGTATGTATGGGTGTTTTTAGGTGACGAAAACCCTTAATAATAATGAATATCTTAACAACAGACCTTTTGAATACAGACTGTTGAGATATTAAAAAATGGCCATTAAGAATGACAAAGGAAGTGAAAGAAGATTTTAAGATATATATAAAAAAATAATAACGAAAAAACTAAAACAAAAGGTACTGAGGACATCGAAGTAGTGAAAGGAACTTACCAGGCCCTGGTTGGTCAGGTACATCATCATGTAAAAAACGATAACGGGAAGATGTATTTTGCGCTCTCTGGTAAATAGAAATAATAATAGTAAAAATGTAATGATAATGATAATAATAATAATAATAATATAATATAATATAATAATTAATAAATAATAATAATATAATAATATAATAATAATGATAATAATAAAAATAATATAATGATAAATAATAATAATAATAATAATAATAATAATAATAATAAATAATAAATAATAATATAAATAATGGAATAATAATAATGAATGATGATGATGATGATATGATGATGATGAGATGATGATGATGATGAATGATGATGATGATGATGATGATGATGATGAGATTAGAATGATTGATAATATGATGAGATGATGAGAATGATTGATGATGATAGATGATGAGATATGATATAATAAATAATAATAATAATAGAAGATAAGAATAATAAATAATATAATAATAATAATAATATAATAATAATAATAAAATAATATAATAAGATAATGATATAATAATAATGAATACTATTAAAAGGATTAGAGGTAAAATTTCCAACGTATCTCATATTATAATATAATACTAGCTATTCTTTTCTCTCCTTCTTCTTTCCTCTCCTCTCCTTTCTTCTCACTCCACACTCCTCTCCTCTCCTCTCTCCTTTTCTCCCTACCATCTCTTCTTCTACCTCTCTTGCTCTTTCCTTTCTTCTCCGCTCTCCTAAACTCTCTATCCTCTCCTCTACTTCCTCTCTCCATATTTAACCCTTTCTCGTCCAATCCCTCTACTCTCCTCTCCTTCCCCCCTTGTTCTCTTCTCCCTTCGCAACACTTTCCTCTCCTTTCCCTCCTCTTCCTCATTTCCTTCCTCCTTTCGTCCTTCTTTTCTTTCATTTATCCTCTTGCATTTTCCCTTTTTTTCTCTACTTTATTTTCCTCTTCTCCCTTTTGTCTTACTTTCCCATCTTTCCTATTATTTTCCTCCTCCTTCCTCCTCCATTCTCTTATCCTTTTCCCCTTCCTCTCCTGTCCATTTCATGTCATCTACTCTCGTATTTCTCCCCTCCCCTTTCTCTTTCCCTTCCTTCCTTCCTTCTCTTCTCTTCTCTTCCTTCCTCCACCCTTCCTTTCACTCTCTTTCTTCCTCCCCTTCCCCTTCCCTTCCCTTCCTTTCCTCCCCCTTCCCTCCCCTCCTTCCTTCTCCCTTCCTCCCCTTCCTCCCCATTCATCCCCCGTTTTCTCTTCTCCCTCCTTTAATTACCCCTACTCTCTACCTCTCCCCCCCTCCTCTCCTTCCTTCTCTCTCTCCCTCTCTCTCTCTTCCTCTCTCTCTTCTCTCTCTCTCATCTCTCTCTCTTCCCTCTCTCTCTCCCTCTCTCTCCCTCTCTCTTCCCTCCCTCTCTCTCCCTCTCTCCTCTCGTCTCCTCCCTCTCTCTACTCCCCTCCTCCTTCCTCCTCTCCCCTCTCCCACCTCTCCCTCCTCCTCCTCTCTCCCTCTCCCTCTCTCTCTCTCCCTCCCCCTTCTCTCTCCTCCCTCTTCTCTCCTCCTTCTCTCCTCTCCCCTCTTTCCACCCTCTCTCTCCCTCTCCCTCTCCTCCCCCTCTCTCTCCCCTCCTCTCTCTCCCCTCCCTCTCTCTCCTTCCTTCTCCTCCTCCTCCTTTTGCTCACCATGAAAAGATCGAGTTTTTCTTGGATTTAGCTGCATGCTTTTCTTCTTCGGCAAATCTGTTTCGACCTCGAGCACCATTTCCACGTCCGATCTCCCGCTGAGGTCTTCGTGGTTACTCAGAATGCAACAGAAACTGCAAAGAATTGATAACGCCTTCATCAGTATTTTTTTTTTATCTGTTAAATATTCTGTGTAGATTATGTATATATATTTCTTCTTCTTGAAATTAACTAACCATTTCATTTAAAAATAATAATAATAAAATAAAAAAATAAAACGACCATATATCATTCTAAAATAAAAAAAACACACACACACACCATTCAAAACAATAACAAACACACACACACACAAACATACAATTCAAAACAATAAAAACAAACACCATCTAAACACACAAACAAACACACTACACACCATCCAAAACAATAAAAAACACAAAACTACCATCAAAAACAAAAAAAAACACACAAACCACACACCATTCAGAATAAAACCACACCCATACATAACGACCGAACTATATCCCTAACCTGAGAACGATCACCGCGGGCACCATCAGAAACGAGAGCAAGGCGTTCTTCGGCTTGACCCCGGCGGTGGTGAGGGACGCGTACAGGAGAGGACCCATAAAGGTGGCAATTCCTGTGCCCGAAGACCAGAGAGAGAGGACGTGTCTGGGGAAGAAAGAGAGGAGGTAAGGGGGGGCGGAGGAGAAGGGAGAGGAGCAGAGGAAGGTAGAGGAAGAGACGGGAGGGAAGAAAAGGGGAGAAGAGAGGAGGGGAGTGAAAGTGAGAAGTAAGGCGTTTTTTTTTTTTTTTTTTTTTGGTGTTGATGTTTTCTTTTGGTATGATTGTTGCTGATGTTGCTGATATTGTTGTTGTTGTTGTTGTTATTGCTGTTGTTTCTTTTTATCATTATTATTATTGCTATCATTATCATCATCGTTATGGCTGTTACTATTATTATTTTTACTGTTATCATTAGTATTATTGCTGTTGTTGTTATTATTATTATTATTATTATTATTATTATTATTATTATTATTATTATTATTATTATTATTACTATTATTATTATTATTATTATTATTATTATTATTATTCCTATTCCCATTCCTATTCCTATTACTAATTCCATTATCATTATTATTATCACTATTATTAATATTATCATTATTATTATATTATTATTATTATTATTATTATTATTATTATTATTATTATTATTATTACCACCATCATTATTATTATTGTCATTGTTATATTTCTGCTTCGTTCATAAACCAGCGGACTCAAACATTAGTCTATCACTCAACTAATTCATTTCATTAGATAAATCATGTAATATATGGAAATCAATACGTCATTAAACGTAATTTTACGTCTGCTTCGATTTTTCTCCATCAACTATAACGATCAGACATGTATTCAAGTACCTAGTTAACCTAAACAGACGTAATTCAAAGATAAACATAATTCTACAAATAAATAAAATAAATAAATAAACTAAGTAAGTAAGTAAGTAAGTAAGTAAGTAAGTAAGTAAGTAAGTAAGTAAGTAAGTAAGTAAGTAAGTAAGTAAGTAAGTAAGTAAGTAAGTAAGTAAGTAAGTAAGTAAGTAAGTAAGTAAGTAAATAAATAAATAAATAATAAATAAAATAAAATAAAATAAAATAAAATAAAAAGAATTACGAAATAGTGGCGCACGGGTGACATCGGATACTAATAGGGTTAAGCATCGGTTAGTTTCAAAACACGAGGTTGTGCGGTTCACCAGGATTATTTTTATATCTCTATGGGCGACATTATTAAGTAATAAATTGGTTCTCTTTCTTATTTATTTACTCGGGAACTGTGTTACTTGAGGTATGCAGACTTGAAAGATGTTTCTAAAGGTCACTCAAGCACTTTTTCCGTTATTTTTTGCGCTTCCGTCTGAATTTGAATCTTTCCGCAAGTATTGCATGCAAATAACGCCTCTCGGACTAAAGGCGATTGGGACCGTTTTCGTCTGAATAGTTTCTATCTTAATCCTAAGCTACGGGGGATCTATACAACAATATATATTTTTTTAATGCTGATTAGAAAGAATAATTTAATGTAAACATAAGTTAATATTTAAGAAAATTTCTATACACAGCATACATAATCACGTTTCTTTAAAATAACGTGATATGTATGAGAATGCTCGTGTTCTTAGGTAGTAGTGTGATAGGGTTAGACCATTTCCACACAAAAAAAATTCATACGGAAACGCAATAAATAACGGAAATAGTGCTAGTGCGATAAGGCCTGTATACCTTGCTAATAACCACAGCAACGACGGTATACAGTGACACGCAAGACCACGTGATAGCAAAATGTAACACAGATAACCCAGATTTCACACACCTTTTGATACAGTGCATCTGGGTCTACCTTTATTGATTTTATTTGTTTACGTCGTTATTATTTTTCTACTGCTTGTGGTGAAATAAATTACTAAAACAAAGATAGATGACTGACAATTATGAGTAAAGATTGGAGAATAGATACTGGTTGCAGACGGTACAGGTGACTCGGGTAAAGGACCAGCACCTCATTCGTTTTTTTCCATTATATTTTAAAGATGACCATTTTGTTGAAGACCATTAATACAAATAACGTCTAAATAACCACTACAGATTAGAAACTTAACAAGACTGGCATCAGCTTAAATAACAATAACAACAGAAACTTACTCGTGATACCGAGAAGCGTGTCCGAGGAATGTCGTATCGGAGAAACCCCTCGAAGCCGAAGCCAGTGCCACGCCCAGGAACACGAACTTCGGAGGTGCCAGGCCTAGCGTAAGGTAAGAAGCAACACACAGGCTGCAAATGAGTGCCACTCGCACGTTGACAGCGACCAGTAGCACCACAGGGGCTGCCAGGGTGAGGGCTGTGGCCGGCAGGGTGTCGGCGATGAGAATGGCCTGCGAGGTGTCCGAACGAGGCGGTTTGAGGTGGTAATGCTGGTCATGGTAATGCTTTATGGGAATTTATGGGGAAGCTAGATCAGTAGCAAACTAGAGGAGGAGTCATGGCATCTGATTCTTTTTTTGTTGTTGTTGGGGGGGGGGGGAGAACATGGGGTTTATTTTGATGACGTCACAACAATTACGGAGGCTTTGTGAATAGGGTCGATCCTTTTGGTCACTTCAGTTTTCAAAAAGGATGGAAAATAATGATTTTAACGGTTATATTCTCAATAAACAATCATCAAAACACGCCACGAAACCTCCAGTTGCTACTGATCTAGCCTTTCCCAATGCTTTATATCGAAGGAATTAGCGGATACTGTCTCTTGTCTAGGACTTAGTGATGGTTATGCTGCTCATGATAATTTTTTATTTGAGGAGTTTGGCGGATATTGCATAAATAGTCTGGTGTCAAAATGTAGGGATCCACGAGCCTAAAATAATTACAAGAAATACATCTGCAAAATCCGAGATACATCGACAATAAAAACAAATACAAATTATTGTTAAAAAGCTTATTGCACAGTTCGAAAGAAGCAGAAATAAAGAAGCAAGTAAAAAAATAAATAAATAAATAAAACATTTACACAACAAATATGACAGAACCTCACCCCCGTGGAATGTCTCTGACACTTGAAGGTGTTGACGGCGGACAGAGGCGAAGACACATTTAACCAAGACTCTTCTTCCTCCTCCTCCCTCCTCCTCCTCCTCCTCCTCCTCCTCCTTCGCCCGGAATAGCTGTAGGACTCCTGTTGAAGAAGCTCGTCTGCTGGAGGTCCGTTGGGTGTCCTTGGTCCTGCGATCGCTCCACGTACATTTGCTTAAAGGAAGTAATAGATAAATAGATAGATAAATGAATGAATAAAATAAAAGAATAAGGAGTTAGATTAAAGGAAGGTATTTAGGTTCCTAGTCGCAGGAGGGAAAAAGAATTGATGAAAATGAAATTAATGAAAAAAAAATAAAAATGATATATATATATATATAATAGAATGAGAACATAAATAAAAACCTGAAATTTAGCAAAATAAGAGAAGAAAAATAAACGATTGCGATGTATATAAGACAGGAAAGAAATCGCGCATGTAGTATTTAGTAAAGTGTAAAAATAAATAAATAAATAAAATAGTAAAGAAATTTGATAGTAGGGACAATTAAAGATAACTCAGAGTGAGATTGCAAACAACAGTATAATGATAATCAGAATCATAATAGTAAGCATGATAATGAGGGTGAGAAAAGTACTAATGATGATAATGATATTGGTAATGACTATAATGCTTATAGTGATTATGAAATATGCTGTGATGATAAAGCTAATAACAATAGGAAAAATGATGATGAAAGAAGAGGAGGGAGAGAAGAAGAAAAAGCAGAAGAGGAGGAAGAAAAAGAAGAGGAAAAAAAAGATGATAATCACGATATCAGCAATAAAAATACCAACAACAACACAGCTAA
>NW_020872066.1:93252-95752 GCF_003789085.1 Penaeus vannamei | reverse complement strand
TATTATCATTACTGTTACCATTGCTTTTATATATACAAACTAAATTATCCTTATTATTATCAAAAAGACTAGCTGTAGAATCAGGGGTGGATAGTGGGAGACTGTTTACGTAGAGAAGGAAATGGAAGGACCCCAAGACGCTGCCCTGGGGAACACCAGGAGAGGTGGGGACAGGATCACAGTACAGTGCCGTCAAGAAGAGCACGTTGGGTCCTGTTAGAAAGAAGAGCCGAGTTCCAGTGAAGAGTTATTCCAGTAATTCCGTAAAACTGAGGTGTCTTTTGTGGGGGACTTTGCCCAAGGCTTTAGTGGTCTAATACTATTGCGTCTACTTGTTTAACGTCACGTCTGTTTGGGAGGCGTGTTCTGGTGAGGTGACAAGAGTGTCCCTGTGGTCTTTAAATGTAGTTTATATTAGTGGTGTCCTGTCTACACGTCTTGAAGAACTTAAAGAATCGTCTCAGGATATTTACTCGTGTGTTCGCGTTCTGTCTTCTTTCTGGGTTTTTGTTGTTGTTGTTGTTGTTGTTGTTGTTGTGTGACTGCGCGCGTCTGTGAAGTCTGTTTTCTTCAATGTTGTCTTCTTAGGTTTCTAGAGAACCAGGGGAGTGTATGTCTACTCGAAGGTGTTTTTGTGGTATGTGATTGTTGATGGAAGTGTGAATGGAATGTCTCAGGATATTCTAGATTTCGCTAAGTAGGAGTCGGGAGACGGAAAGTTCTCTCTGCAAAGTATTAGTCGCTCTCCCGAACAGTATCGTAGCTACGGCATCCTCGGGCGTACCTCGCGTCTAAAAATACGTACGGCACAAAAACGTCAAAGATGGAGGTCGGTTAAGATACGGATATGGTGAGTTAACATCCCTTTTTTTCGGGAGTATTTGAGGCCTAAACGACAAAGAAGGCCTATGAAGGACCGAAGAAGAGATCTGCTTGGGTCACATCAACTGTCTTTTCTAATTCTCCACGAAAATTATAACTCAACTAGTCGATTTGTTCACACATGGGGCAGCGATCGCCAATTCTAGTGTCGAACAGAAATGTCGCGAGTTATTTTTTCATTTCCAATCTGTCGGAATCCTTGAATTCTGACTAACATCGAGGACATTTTGAACAATTGAAACTCGTATCAAAACTAAAACCAGTTCCGTTATTCCTCTTTGTCATGAGAATAAACGAAACTTACACGATTTCGAATAAAATCCTAAAATCCAGAGCAACACTAAACACATATTACAGCAGGGGTTCCCAACCTGGTGTACTTGTCCCCCCCGGTAGTACATTTGCACTTCTCAGGGAGTACAATAGGTCAGGGGGAAATAGCCACTACTGTCCAATGCATTCAGGCTTCACAGTTTTTCCTTCATTTTAATAAGGAAAGCTTACTAGAGTAGGGTAAATACCATTTGTTTTTCACTGTTATGAAATTTAAAGCGTGTTTAATGGATCAAAATATTATATAAATTACCCGACTACTTATATATATCTATCTATCTATTCATATACAAGCAGATGTATATGAATAGATAGATAGATACATATAGGTAGTTAAATAGAAATACAGATAGAAAGAGAGAGAGAGAGTGGAGAAAAGACAGAGAGACAAATAGAGATAGATAGAGAAAACGAGAAATAGAGATACATAGCGAAAAAGAAAGAGTGCGAGACAGACAGATAGACAGATTAATGTTATCACCATCAATATTCTTGTGCAGTCTACACACATATTTCATAATAGAATGATATCAAAATATCAATTTTATCGTTTTTTCTCTAAGTTTAAGGGTTCCACGGGAATATATAAAACTGTTCAAGGGGTACAAAAGAACAAAAAAGATTGGGAAATGTATATGGGATAATATTATGTCCTTATGTATGTGGAGAACATAACCATGTATATGTATTATGTAAGAATACTTCATACATTTCCAGTATCTATGGTACGACATTATACAATTGCTGTAGAGTATAATACTCTCACATAAATACAGCAATTATTCTTTAAGTATGATGTGAAATGAAGTTTTGTTTGGGGTGTTAGCCTACTCATATACGGTTTTACCATTTTTAGAGCCTTTCAATTCGGTTGGCAGCGAGTTGGATTTATCTGAAATATTTCAGCGTCTACGTTGTTCGGCTTTCACTAAAGTAGCTCATTTTGCGATAAATATTTGCGGGGATTATTATGAGAATGTCTGGGTGTGCGTTCGTGCATTAATTAGTTCGGGCATGTGCACTCCGTGGGCTATCACCGCGGCGAGGTTGTGATCGTGACGGTATTTCCAGATGGACAGCCATTCACAATACTCTGTCCTACACCTTTTTTTGCCGTAGGATGTGTTCTCGACGCAGGTTGCTGCCTCCCGAGTGTGATGTCCACCTGAAGACGTAATAAAGAACCTAAGCAAATTTCTTACGTGTTTCACTCTATCTTGAAGTATTGCTCGACGTGAGACGAGGCGGAGATACAGAGGAACCCCTTATCTTACAGTCTTGTAGG
>NW_020872066.1:78252-83252 GCF_003789085.1 Penaeus vannamei | reverse complement strand
CCCGAAAGTACCGGCAAAGAAAAAGACGAACCGGCACCTCAAACGCTCTCGGTTATATATAGTACCTGTTCATCCACACGCTGCCTGAGTTGTATCCTATCCATAGCAACACTGCAACTAAGGTAAGCTCGTGTACGTTGACCATTTTGATCATATCCACATCAACCATTATATTCTACCGGTCGCATTTATCTAATTCATCCCCCATTAATATTATATCTAAACACTCGTATTTACGATCGCGCTAACAATTTCAAAAATTCCCGCACGGCAGATTCCCGACTTCTACGAGATCAACGAAGATGACACAGACCTGCAACCTCTTCTGCACGTGCCATGTTGACGACCTTCCTTGCTATCAATGTGTCTACCTTGATTGCACCGTTGTAAGTACGTACCTGAGTCTAAATGTTCCACAGGGTTCAGAACGAGTTGGAAGAGGCAGTGTGTCGGGTTCTATGGGATATGATGAATAATATATATGATATATTAATGATATAATATAATACATTAATGCTGTGAAGGTTAAATGTTGTGAAGGTTACATTAATGCTATGGAGGTTACATTAATGCTGTGGAGGTTACATTAATGCTGTGAAGATTACATTAATGCTGTAGAGGTTACATAAATGCTGTAGAGGTTACATAAATGCTGTGGAGGTTACATTAATGCTGTAGAGGTTACATTAATGCTGTGGAGGTTACATTAATGCTGTGATGTGTGACTTCCTTCCCGTCTTCTATGGTTGGCAACAATGTATTTCCCCGAAGAGAGTTTCCGTGCACCAGTATTCAGAGCGTATTCAGGACCGCTTCCTCTCTTTCCAGGGCCCGGGGATGACTGGGCGCCTCAGCCGTCTGCTCCTGAGCTGGGTGGACCGTCTCGGTTTTCCCTTTCGGCAGCTCAGAGAGGTGAGAAAACAGCGCAGGAAGTCTGAATGAGAACTGGACCCTCTGCGACTGCCATTTAACTGTAATTGCCTGAATGCCATTTAACTGTAATTGCCAGTGATATAGTTATTCGACCCGTATTGATATCCCCATCAGTATCAGGTCGAGGGTGTTTATCATGCTCGTAAGGTGACAAGCTAGGATTCTTTTTTTTCAGATAGGACCGGTCAATCCCACATCTTCAGCGTCTACAGGTGGATCCTTCGAGGGATTCCGTCCTGGCAAGACTAAGAAGGACGTGGGAAGCGAAGCCCCTGGTCGTGTCAGCCTACCTAAAGCAGGACATTCTCCTTCTCATAATCGTCCTTCTCTTCCTCCTCCTCATCCTCTCGCTCGCCCATTTACCCTTCCCTCTTGCCCTCGAGGAAAAGACGAGTCGGAGGACGACCGCAGACCTAAATCTTCGCGATATAGTCAACGAGAAACCAGCGTCATGCGGAACCGAAATGCCAGGTACGAGGCCCAGTGGGAAGACCTCGCGAAGACGATGGCGTCTCTCGCGGGAGTACAGTGACGAACAAAAGTCGTGGCGTGAACTGGAAGCTTCGAATCTGCCTCACCCTGTACCAAATGGGGAAGGCAAGATCAAGTAGCAACTGGAGGAGGAGGTCATGGCGTGAACTGGAAGCTTCGAATCTGCCTCACCCTGTACCAAATGGGGAAGGCAAGATCAGTAGCAACTGGAGGAGGAGGTGTCATGGCGTGAACTGGAAGCTTCGAATCTGCCTCACCCTGTACCAAATGGGGAAGGCAAGATCAGCAGCAACTGAGGAGGAGGTTCATGGAGTGAACTGGAAGCTTCGAATCTGCCTCACCCTGTACCAAATGGGGAGGCTAGATAGTAGCAACTGGAGGTGTCATGGCGTGAACTGGAAGCTTCGAACTGCCTCACCTGTACCAAATGGGAAGGAATATCAGTAGCAACTGGAGGAGGAGTCGGCCGTGAACTGGAAGCTTCGAATCTGCCTCACCCTGTACCAAATGGGGAAGGCAAGATCAGTAGCAGCTGGAGGAGGAGGTGTCATGGCGTGAACTGGAAGCTTCGAATCTGCCTCACCCTGTACAAATGGGGAAGGCTAGATCAGGAGCAACTGGAGGAGGAAGTGTCATGGCGTGAACTGGAAGCTTCGAATCTGCCTCACCCTGTACCAAATGGGGAAGGCTAGATCAGTAGCAACTGGAGGAGGAGGTGTCATGGCGTGAACTGGAAGCTTCGAATCTGCCTCACCCTGTACCAAATGGAGAAGGCTAGATCAGTAGCAACTGGAGGAGGAGGTGTCATGGCGTGAACTGGAAGCTTCGAATCTGCCTCACCCTGTACCAAATGGAGAAGGCTAGATCAGTGCAACTGGAGGAGGAGGTGTCATGGCGTGAACTGGAAGCTTCGAATCTGCCTCACCCTGTAACCAAATGGAGAAGGCTAGATCAGTAGCAACTGGAGGAGGAGGTGTCATGGCGTGACTGGAAGCTTCGAATCTGCCTCACCCTGTACCAAATGGGGAAGGCTAGATCAGTAGCAACTGGAGGAGGAGGTGTCATGGCGTGAACTGGAAGCTTCGAATCTGCCTCACCCTGTACCAAATGGGGAAGGCAAGATCAGTAGCAACTGGAGGAGGAGGTGTCGTGGCGTGAACTGGAAGCTTCGAATCTGCCTCACCTGTACCAAATGGAAGGCAAGATCAGCAGCAACTGGAGGAGGAGGTGTCATGGCGTGAACTGGAAGCTTCGAATCTGCCTCACCCTGTACCAAATGGGGAAGGCAAGATCAGTAGCAACTGGAGGAGGTGTCATGGCGTGAACTGGAAGCTTCGAATCTGCCTCACCCTGTACCAAATGGGGAAGGCAAGATCAGTAGCAACTGGAGGTGTCATGGCGTGAACTGGAAGCTTCGAATCTGCCACTGCCCTGCACCAGATGGGGAAGGCTAGATCAGTAGCAACTGGAGGAGGAGGTGTCATGACGTGAACTGGAAGCTTCGAATCTGCCTCACCCTGTACCAAATGGAGAAGGCTAGATCAGTAGCAACTGGAGGAGGAGGTGTCATGGCGTCAACTGGAAGCTCGAATCTGCCTCACCCTGTACAAATGGAGAAGGCTAGATCAGTAGCAACTGGAGGAGGAGTGTCATGGCGTGAACTGGAAGCTTCCAATCTGCCTCACCCTGTACCAAATGGGAAGGCTGATCAGTAGCAACTGGAGGAGGAGGTGTCGTGGCGTCAACTGGAAGCTTCGAATCTGCCTCACCCTGTACCAAATGGAGAAGGCTAGATCAGTAGCAACTGGAGGAGGAGGTGTCGTGGCGTCAACTGGAAGCTTCGAATCTGCCTCACCCTGTACACAAAATGGAGAAGGCTAGATCAGTAGCAACTGGAGGAGGAGGTGTCATGGCGTGAACTGGAAGCTTCCAATCTGCCTCACCCTGTACCAAATGGGGAAGGCTAGATCAGTAGCAACTGGAGGAGGAGGTGTCATGGCGTCTGATCCTATGTTTGGGGAAGAAAAAAAAAACGTATTTTGTTGACGTCACGAAAGTTATGGATGCTTAGTGAATCGGGTCGATCAATTATGGAAAATAATTACTTTAATGGTTATATTTTCATTGAACAGTCATCAAAATAGTACTGTGGGACGCCATGACACCTCCTCGAGTTACTGCTGATCTAGCCTTCCGAAATAAATTGGATAAGACTTTTGACTGTGACTGTACCTTTGTGAAACGACCGAAAGACTATGAGGTTTCTCCTTTTTCTTCGTTAGTTTTCGTTTATTTTGTTAATATTATTAAGGATGGACCATGTGACATTTATCTCTTTGTTAAATAATTTCCTAACTTTGACAAAGGGTTAAAGTGCTCAAATTTGGTTATTTGTGAATAAAGTTACTTTGCTTTTATTTTAACCCATTTGATGTTTGTTTACTTAATGAATATTGTACATTTTAGAAAATGTGAAACCATGATAATATTATTTTGTTGTAATAAAATTTCGCCCCACAAAATAAAAAGAATATTTTATTTCAAAACTAAAGCAAATGCACAGAATTGTTGCCTCTATTTTTGTAAGTTTATATTATTTCTTTTCTTATATATATATATATATATATTATATATAATATATATATATATATATGTATATATATATGTTGTATGTTATGTATAAGAAGCAGCATTTATCATATATCATTATGCATCATCATAATTATTGTTGGTTTAGTAAAAGGTTAATATATCTTACTTTATGGTCAACAAGAGGAAACAAAAACAGGAAACAATTAATTCATAAATAATTAATATGAAACTTAACAAAAAATATCATGAAACACAAAATTTACCTTACATTTGATAGAACACTAATGTCTATAAAAAAAGATAAACTATTTTTCAGTTACTAATTTTTATTAGTTATTAATTAATTAATTTTTTTTTTTTTTTTCATTTCCAAATATCTCGTGTTTTTTTTTTAATATAATACTCAAAGAGTTAATAAATATTCTTGAAACTGAAGACCGATCTGGTAATAAAAGCTCTTGAAGTTTACAAAAAATGAACAAAATTCAAGTGTATCACCAGAACGCTTTTCTATTTCACGAGATTTTGTAAAAAAATAAATAAATAAATAAATAAAAAAATAAAAAAAAAAAAAAAATAAAACAATTATCGATTATACTCTTTTTCTTGGTCTTCGGACAGGTTTCCATGTTCTATATTTTCTCTAGAATTTTATAGCACATTTGTTTTTTATTTATCTATTTCACAGACAGACATATTTACCAGTGTATAGACATCTTGAAGCTGTTTTTTTTTTTCTTTCTCTTCTTTCTTTCTTTTTTTGGCACGATTTTCAGCTGTTGGTCTCGTTTTCTACCCTTTCACTCTATATACTTTTATTTTCATTATTCTTTTTGCAATTCCCATAAAAAAGGGTGTTCATAGCAACTCACAAGATCTATCTGTTCTTCTTCTTTTCTCTCTCTCTTCTCTCTCTCTCTCTCTCTCTCTATCTCCTCTTCTGCTCTCTCTCCCTCTCTCTTCTTCTCTCTCTTCTCTCTCTC
>NW_020872066.1:66047-73547 GCF_003789085.1 Penaeus vannamei | reverse complement strand
CCCACATATAGATACATGGATAGACATATAGAGAAACAGACAGACAAGACTTATATGTAGACACAGAACACAGACTTATATACAGACACATATCAGAATATTACAGACAGACAATTCTAACACAGTTCACGTATTATGAACACCTAGGAAAAATAACAGATAGATAACTAGATAGACAGATAGATAGATAGATAGATAGATAGATAGATAGATAGACAGATAGATAAAAAAATATTAGACAGAGCAAAACAACATTTTATAGGTTAGCATGAGAACTTCGGGGATCCCCTACATTAAAAAACAAAATAAACAATGTGAGTTGCCAAGAAAAATAGTGGCATTAATAGAAAGCTTTAAGAGCAATAGGCATAAAGGCTATGTTAAGTAGTAGCAGATAAAAGAATAGTACGATGAAAAAGACGATTAAAATGATGATAATCGGTAAACAGTTGAAAACAACAGGTGTAGCGATTGTATGGAATGAAGATGATGATGATGATGAGGAGGAGGAGGAGGAGGAGGTTGATGTGGATGGAGATGATATCAATAATAATACGATAATAGTGATACTACTAATATAGTAATAATCTAGTAATATATAATAAATATATGAATTAATGATATACATATAATGTAATGATAATATTAATAATGATGAACTATGGACAATAATAACAATTAATGATGTGATGGATGATTGATGATGACTGAGTATTGATAATAATAATAATTATAATAATTAATGACCGATGATAATAACAAATACAGCAATAATAATAATTAATAATAATAATAATCATAAATCAATAATACCTCTACCGATAATAATAATAATAAAATAAGAACTAATAATAAATAATAATATAATTAATTATATAATTTTAATGATAATAATTAGTAATAATAGTGAATAAGACCCAATAATATAATAATACATAATATAATAATTTTGATAATAATGAACTATACAATTAACCAATAATAGCACCAATTATATTAAATAACCAAATAGTAATAACATACAACAACCAACAACAACGAAACAAGCACAAACAACAACAACAATAAGAATAATAAAAAAAAAATAATAATAATAAATAATAATAATAATCGGTAATTATATTGATAATAATCATCCATTAAAATGCATACATGCTTATACAGGAACTTATGTCTTTATGTAATTGAGAATCACGGCATACCTCCCACTTGCTGCCGCGTGCAGTGCACATACATTAAAGAGTTATACTCATACCCTACTCCTACGATCCAAGAGATATGATTCACCATAACACATCCGCTCTCAGCACCCCGAACTATAGCGACGTCCTCGATGCGGCGGGTAGTGGTATACTCTATATCTTCATCTGTTCTATCACCGCCCCACACCCTTTTACTCAAACGTCTGCTCACCACGTTATCATCTGAGCTAGCTCGCCGATGTGTTACCAGGCAAGTAACTTAAAATGCATTCGGACTCTTTGCGCATAACCATAGGTTTGGTTTCGTCTCTCTTCTCTTCATTTTATTGTTATTCGCTTTGTCTTAAATTTCTCATTTGATTGCTTTCGATGTCACGTGCTACCCTGTCTGGACTCTGCCCGTACCTTTATACCTCATACCACTGGTATTGATTGTGGGTTGTCTGTCGTGCCTTATACTTTGGGGAAAAAAAAAAATTGTTTGCCTGTCTGGATTCTGCCGTACCTTATTACTGGGGGGGGGGGGAGTTACTATGCCTGGACTCTGTCGTACCTTATACTTTGGAAAAAAAAAAACACTTCTATTACCTGTCTGAACTCTGCCGTACCTTATATTGGGGGGGGGGGTGGGCGTACTACCTGCCTGGAACTTATCGTACCCTATTAGTACTTTTGAAAAAAAACAAAAACACGCTATACCTGTACTGAACTCATTGCCGTTACCTGATTAACTTAAAAAAAAAAACACTTCTATTAACCTGTATCCCGACCTGCACGATGTGGCGACCTTTATACTGTTGAAAAAAAAAAAACTCATACCTGTTTCTGAATCTCCGTGACCTTTATACTTTGAAAATAAAAAAAGTTACTCTGTCCGAACTAGGCTGTACCTTATACCTCACACCACCTGTATTACTTGTGGGTTGTCTATCGCGCCTTATACTCTGAAGAACGAAAAAAACACTTGTATTATTTGTCTGAACTCTGCCGTACCTTATACTTGAAAAAAACACTTGTATTAGTTGTCTGAACATATTCTACACTACTAGTATTAGCTGTTCGTTGTCTGTCGTACCTTATACTCTAAGCCACAGTACTGCTACTTATCCGGACTCTACCGTTACTTATACTCCATACCACTACTACTAGTGTGTTGTCTGTCGTACCTTATACGCTAAACCATTAGTTCTTCCTATCTGGACTCTACCGTACTACACACCACTAGTATTAGCCGTGTGTTTTTAATCTGTTGCGCCTTATACTTAAAAAAAAAAAAAACATTTGTACTACCTATATGGATTCTGTCGTACCTTATACTCCACACCACTAGTACTATCTGCGTGTAGTCTGGCGTACCTTATACTAGTACCTTATATCTGAGGAGCTTGTGTTATCCTCCTATCTCTCTTTTGTATATTTGTTCCCCAGACTTTCATAGATTTTTTTTCTTTTTTTTTCTTCACTTTTTTATATCAATACCACCTAGATTTCTTATTTTTATTTATTTTTTCATTTATTTTTTTGATATCGCATGCCACCAATTAGATTTTTTTTCATTTATTTTCTTTTTTTGACAGATTTTAAAATTTATTTTCTTCTTTTTTGATATCCAAATACCAACCAACTAGATTTGTTTTCATTGATTTTCATTTATTTTGATCACCTCCATACCACCACAGATTTTTTTTTATTTTTCATTTATTTTCTTCTTTTTGATAGATTTTTTTATTTATTTTTTTCTTTTGATATCCAAATACCACAACTAGATTGTTTGTCGATTTTTTTTCATTTGTTTTTTGATATCCAATACCACCAATTAGATTTTTATTATTTTTTTTTCATTTATTTTTCTTCTTTTTTGATGGATTTTTTTAAATTAATTTTTTCTTTTTTGAATCCAATATTCACCATTAGATTTTTTTTCCATTTATTTTCATTTATTTTTGATATCCAAATGCCACCAATTAGATTCTTTTAATTTTTCATTTATTTTCTTCTTTTTTGATAGATTTTTTAAATTTATTTTTCTTCTTTTGGATATCCAAATACACCAACTACCGATTTTTTTCCATTTATTTTTCATTTATTTTTGATATCCAAATACCACCAATTAGATTTTTATTATTTTTTCATTTATTTTTCTTCTTTTTTGATAGATTCTTAAATTAATTTTTCTTTTTGGATATCCAAATAATTCACCAATTAGATTTTTTTTCCATTTATATTATTTCATTTATTTTTGATATCAATTACCACCAATTATTTTTTTTTTTTCATTTTTTTTTTCTTGCATATCCAAATACCCACCAATTTAATTTTTTTTTCATTCATTCATTATTTTTTATTATATCCAAATTACCACCAATTATTTTTTCATTCATTTATTTTCTTTTTTGATATTCCTAATTCCCGGATAGGATCTGTATTATCACTGCCTCGATTTAATCAATATATAACCCGTTGCAATCTATATCTTAACTACCAAAACAAACAATTAAATTAATAATTAATAAAAGGTTTATCCTCACCAGTTGAATAACCGTTATCTGCAATGTTGTCTATTCTTTATCTATAGATTCGGACACAAAGACATAGATAGATAGATAGATTGGTTTGGATCGACTGATAGCATAGACCTATAGAAAGCAATTAATTTATTTGATTTGATAGATGATAGATAGTTATATCATACATTAAAATCTATCTTATCTATATCTATCTACCTACCTATCTATCTATCTATATCTATAAATAGATAAATAAATTATAATATGTATATATATATATATATTATTATGCTATGTATGTGTGTGTGGGATTGTATGTAGATGTATTGTATGATGTATTGTTGTGATGTATGTATGTTATGTATGTATGTATGTATGTTGTATGTATGTATGAATGTATGCATGTATGTTATATATGTAAATGTATGCTATATATGTATGTATGTATGCATGTATGTATGTATGTATGTTAACAAGTTCAGTAGCTTAGCTCGGTTCCAAACAGCGCACCATAAATAGTATGTGGCAACTCTACAACGAGTAGTCCAACGACGAGAAATTTCCCCATTTTCTTTCGCTTCCTTCTTCTCAGCTGATTTCAATAGGCTTCGGTTTTGTCCAATTACACCACGTGAGCGTATAATACTAGGCAAAGATGGCATTTTCGCTAGTTTAGATTTTGTGTGTGTGTGGAAGGGGGAGGGGGAGGGGGGAGGGGCTTGTGTTAATTGGCGTTAGGGGGGTGAGGAGTGAGTTAGTGAGTGTGAGTGAGTGAGTGTGTGTGTGTGTGTGTGTGTGTGTGTGTGTCGTGCCACACTTGTGTGTGTGTGTGTGTGTGTGTGTGTGTGTGTGTGTGTGTGTGTGTGTGTGTTGTGTTGTGGGTGGGCTGTGGTGACTGTGCTGTGTGTGTGTCGTGTGTGTGTTGTGTGTGTGTGTGTTTGTGTGTGTGTGGTGTGGTGTGTGAAAGAGAGAGAGAGAGAGAGAGAAGAGATGAGAAGAGAGGGAGAGAGAGAGAGGGACGGAGCGAGAGAGATGAGGAGAGATGAGAGAGAGAGAGAAAGAAGATTAGTTGAGTGAGTGAGTGAATGAAGGAATGAACGATGTGAATATGAGTGAGTAGTGAATGAATGAACGATGAAACAGAGTGAGTGAGTGCGTTTGGACCTCATTTCAATAATATTCGTTGATTTCTTTAATTTTTCCGAAGTTTTATATATGAAAATTTATTATAAACAAAAATCCATTACTATATTCTGCTTACCAAAATTGAATATATTTTTTTCTTATTTTCTTATTTACTACCATATTTTCATAACAAAAAATTAATTAGAATAATACATCACATTCATTAATTGTTACCGGGGTGAATGTTACAAGTTCCATGGACGGTCACTCAGAGGGAAGTTACAATTGACGTCATCAATCACCATGTTACTTCTTGACGTTCATCAGAGAAATGCGTGCTTCTTTTTTTTCTTTTCTTTTCTTCCTATTTGTAATTCCTTAGTTTTTTGCAACAGTTCTTTTTTATGCCTTTTGGTGATTCTTTTTGTTATATGTATTTTTTCATTCTTATTATCAACAAAGAAACTGAAAGAAGAAAAGAGAGAGCGAGAGAGAGGAAGGAGGAATGCGAGGAGGGGATTAAAGAGAGAGGGAGGAGAGAAGAGAGAGAGAGAGAGAGAGAGAAGAGAGAGAGAGAGCGAGAAGAGGAGGAGAGAGAGAGGATGAGGAAGAGAGAGAGAGAGAGGAGAGGAGAGAGAGATAGAGATAGAGATAGAGATAGAGATTAGAGTAGAGATAGAGAAAGAGATAGTAGAAATAGAGAGCAGGGCGAGAAGAGACAGAGAGTGTGACAGACAGACAGAGAGAGGGGAAAGAGAGAGGAAAGAGACAGTGTGCCAAACAAACAGAGAAGAGATAGGAGGAAGGGCGGGATAGGAGAGGGCGCGGCAGAACATAAACAGAGAGGCATGCAGCAGACAGGGACAGACAGACAGAAAACATTACATACGAAAAAGAGAGAGTAAATATGATACACTTCTTGGCCACAGTCAGTTCTTTCTCAACCTTGGGAAAAACATGACGGTGTTTCAGCTGATTGTGTCTACTGTGGCGTCACCAAGATATGGAACCTGACCAAGTATTAGCGTTGAATTGCATTTATTTATAATATAATATATATATATAATATATATATTAATATATATATATATATATATATATATAATATAGTTTTATATTATATAATGTGTTGTGTGTGTGTGGTATGTTTGTGTGTGTGGTGGGCGGGGGGCGGGGGGGGGGGGGGTGTTTTTGTGTGTGTGTCGGTGTGTGGGTGCGTCCGGTTGTGTGTTGTGTGTGTGTGTGGTGTGTGTGTTGTGGTGTGTGTGTGTGTGTGTGTGTTGTGGTGGTGTGGTGTGTGTGGTGGTGTGTGTGTGTGTTGTGTGTGCGTGTGTGTGTGCGTGTGTGTAGTGTGTGTGTGTGTGTGTTGTGTGTGTGTGTGTGGTGTGTTATGTGTGTGTGTATGTTATTGGTGTGTGTGTGTTGTATCGTATATAGGTGTGTGTGTGGTGTGTGTGTATGAGGCGTGGTTGTCCTTGTGCATAATCGAATAGTATATAGTAGATAATCATAAAAAGCACTGTAATTACTGGCATGTAAATGTCAAATAAAGTTTATAGGTAGCGTGAAGGAAGAGATAGACCAAAGATATTTAGATTAAGAAAGGAGACAGAAAAAACAATCAGACCGAAGAGACAAATGTGAAAGTGAAAATAAAAGAAAAGGCTACTTAAAGAACAGATATATATATATAGAGAAAGACGAGTTTAAAAGAGAGGAGAGAGGAGAGAGAAGAGAGAGAAGAGAGAGAGAGAGAGAGAGAGAGGAGAGAGAGAGAAGAGAGAGAGAGGAGAGAGAGAGAGAGACGAGAGAGAGATAGGAGAGAGAGAGAGAGAGGAAGGGAGGGATTGGGAGAGAAAGAAAACCATAACAAGAAGAGAGAGAGGAGAGAGAGAGAGAGAGTAGGAGATGCGAGAGAGAGAGAGAGAAGGAGAGAGAGAGAGAGAGAGAGAGAGAGAGAGAGAGAGAGAGAGAGAAGAGAGAGAGAGAGGGAAAGGGCGGGAGGGGAGTGGGGAGAAAGAAACCAAGGAGAGAGAGAGGGAGGGGAGGGGAGGGAGGGAGGAGGGAGAGACATTATAGAGAGAGGAGGGGGGGGATGGGAATGGGGGTAGATTAGGGAAGAGAAGAAAACCATAAGATAAGGAACGCATGAGAAGAGAGCAGAGAGGAGAGAGAGAGGAGGAGAAGGAGAGAGAGAGAGAGAGAGAGAAGGGAGAGAGAGAGAGAGAGAGAGAAGAGAGGAGAAAGGGAGGGAGGGAGGGAGGGAGGAAGGAGGGTAGGGGGATGCGGAGGGGGATAGGAAGAAAAATAACCAAAGAGAGGAGGGCGGGGGGAGGGGGGAAGGAGGAGGGTGGGGAGGGGGTGGAGGGAGGAAAAAAGAGAAAAGAAAAATCCCCATAGAAAGAAAGAGAGAAGAGATAAAAGGAAGAGGAGAGAGAGAGAGAGAGAGAGAGAGAGAGAGAGAGAGAGGAGGAGAGGGAGAGGAGAGAGAGAGAGAGAGAGAGAGGAGAGAAGGAGGAGAGAGAGAGAGAGAGAGAGAGACAGAAGAGACAGAGAGACAGACAGACAGACAGACAGACAGAGCAGACAGAAAAATTAAGACAGAGAGAAAGAAACCCCCAACAGTATAAAAAAAACGTGGTGAACCTTCCCTACATAAGCACTGG
>NW_020872064.1:646693-652614 GCF_003789085.1 Penaeus vannamei | reverse complement strand
AGAAAGGGATTCTGCTCGTCTTGAGGGAACAAAGGGGGGGAATCTGATCCCTCAAGGAGAGCAATCTCAGGAGGAATCGCAGAGAGGCGCTTAGGTCCAGGATTGGATTCCCCAAGGATTAGGATTAGGGAAGAGATTAGAGCATCTTGATTAGGATTAGGGAAGGATTAGGTATCTGATTAGGATTATGGAAGAGAATTTGGGATCTTAGAGAAGAGGATGTTCTGGAAATCCTGATTAGGATCTAGGAAGAGATGTAGGATCTGGCATTAGGCATTTAGGGAAGAAATTAGCTCTCCTGATAGGATTTAGGGAAGAATTAGGATCTGATTAAGATTAGGAAGAGATTAGGATTCTGATTAGATTAGGGAAAGAGATTAGGGTCTGATTACGCGTTAGCGAATTAGGATCTGATTAGGATTAAGATTAGCGATCTGATTAGATTAGGGAAGAGATCAGTATCTGATTGGATTAGGGAGGATTAGGGTCTGATTAGGATTGAGATTAGGATCTGCATTAGAAGTATGATTAGCGATTAGGGAAGAGATTAGGGTTGATCGTAGATTAAGATAGGATGCTGCATTAGGATTAGAGGAGAGAATTACGGATGTATTAGGATTCGCGCGCTCTCGCGCTACTGATTAGGATTAGGGAGAGATTAGGATTCTTATTAGGATTAGCGAAGACGAAATTAGGATCTGATTTAGGATTAGGGAAAGAGGATTATGGATTCTGATTAGGATTGAGATTAGGAATCTGATTAGGATTAGGGAAGAGAGATTAGGATCTGATTAGGATTAAGATTAGGATCTGAATTAGGATTAGGAGATTAGGATCGATTAGGATTAGGAAGAGATTAGGATCTGATTAGGATTTAGGGAAGAGATTAGGATCTGATTAGGATTAAGATTAGGATCCTGAATTAGGATTATGGGAAAGAGATTAGGAATCTGATTAGGATTAAGATTAGGATCTGATTAGATTAGGGAAGAGATTAGGATCTGATTAGGATTAAGATTAGGATCTGAATTAGGATTAAGATTAGGATCTGATTAGGATTAGGGAAGAGATTAGGATCTGATTAGGATTAGGAAGGATTAGGTATTAGATTAGGATTGGAGGAGATTAGGATTAGGAAGAGATTAGGATTAAGATAGGATCTGATTGGATTAGGGAAGATATTAGGATTAAGATTGGATCTGATTAGGATTAGGGAAGAGATTAGGTCTGATAGATTAAGATTAGGATCTGATTAGGATTAGGGAAGAGATTAGGATCTGATTAGGATTAGGGAAGAGTATTAGGATCTGATTAGGATTAGGAAGAGATTTAGGATCTGATTAGGATAGGAAGAGATTAGATCTGATTTAGGGTTTAGGTAGCGGTTAGGATTTTTCTTTTTCTGTTTCTTGTTTGTTTCTTAGATTAGGATCTGATTAGGATTAGGAAAGACATCTGATCAGGAAAGAGATTAGGATTTGATTAGGATTAGGATTACGATCTGATTAGAATTAGGATCTGATTTGGATTAGGAAATAGATTAGGATTAAGATTACGATCTGATTAGGGTCAAGATTAGGCTGTGATCAGGATTTTATGTCTTTTTCCTTTTCTTGCTAGTTTCTTGTTTTGCTTTTGTAATTTCGAATCTGATTAGGATTAGGTGGCGGTTCAGATGTAATTTTCTTCTTCTTCTTCTTCTTGTCCTTTTTCTTTTTCTTTCTTCTTTTCTTTTCTTTTTTTTCCTTTTCCTTTTCTTTTCTTTTCCTTTTCCTTTTTCTTTTCCTTTCCTTTTCCTTTTCCTTTTCCTTTTCCTTTTTTTCCTTTTCCTTTCCTTTTCTTTTCTTTTCTTTTTCTTTTCTTTTCTTTTTCTTTTCTTTCTTTTCTTTTCTTTCTTTTTCTTTTCTTTTCTTTTCTTTTTTTCTTTTCTTTTCTTTTCTTTTCTTTTTCTTTTTTTTCTTTTTTCTTTTTTCTTTTTCTTTTCTTTTTCTTTTTCTTTTTCTTTTTCTTTTTCTTTTTCTTTTTCTTTTTTCTTTTCTTTTCTTTTTCTTTCTTTTTCTTTTTTCTTTTCTTTCTTTTCTTTTTCTTTTTCTTTTTCTTTTTCTTTTTCTTTTTCTTCTTCTTCTTCTTCTTCTTCTTCTTCTTCTGTTTGTTTTGATTAGGATTAGGATTAGGATCAGGGGTGGTTAGGAGCTGATGGGAGTATTTATCGTTTGCTTTCTTGTTTGTTTGTTTGTTATTTCTTTATTATTATTTATGTTTATTATTAGGATCGCGTGGTGGTTTGGGCTTGCTGTATTTTTTTAATTCTTTATTTCATTTGTTTATTTGTTTGTTTTTTAGGATCAGGATCAGATTTAAATGGTGGTTTGTTTGTTTGTTTTTGTTTTATGGATTTGTTGTTTCTTTAATCAAATTACGGAAAAAAAAATGTAGAATGTTTGTTTGTCTTCCTAATTTGCCTCTAAAATCCTTAAGAAAAAAAGAGAAAAAAAGAAAAAAAAAAAGAAAAATGATAAAGAAAAAAGAAAAATGAAAAAAACAAGGAAATAAGAAATAAAAGAAAAAAATATATATATAATGATAAGATAGACAAATAGATAGATAGATGAGCAATACACATCTAAAAAAACATTTCGAAATTTTGTCAACATATTTCCCTTGGAATATTTGGTCAGATTGAGACACCAAAAAATATACCAACAGGATATACCGACATAGAGATATAACGGTAGCTTTGATTGGTTAAGAAAACTTTTTTTTCTTTTTCTTTTTCTTTTTTTTGTTAAGAATTTTTTCTTTCTTTCTTTCTTTTCTTCTTTTTGTGTGTATTTATATGGCGTGTGCGTGAGTACATATATCTGTATATGCGTACATAGATAAATCATATATCTACCCCACCTATCTATCGCCCTTATCTTGAGACAGATAAAGAAGTAAAGAAATAAATGAAAATAAATAGATAAGAAATAGATAAATGAAAATAAATAGATTAATGAAAATAAATAGATAAAAATAGATAAATGAAAATAAATAGATTAATGAAAATAAATAGATAAATAATAGAAATAAATACATAATTCAAAACTAAACAAAAATCCCGTATTGTCCACAAACCAAGGACAGAGAACAGTCTTTAAAAGAAATGAAAATAAAAATCAAGAAAAATGATCTTGAAGATAGATTTCTTCGTCTAGTCCTCTTCCTAAAATTCTTCCTTAAATTCTTCCTTAAATTCTTCCTACGTTGCATCCTGGTATGTTAGGGAGATAGAAGGAGGAGGTGGAGGAAACAGGAAGGAGAAGGTTGAAGAGGAAGGAAGAGAGAGAAGAAAGAGCAAGGTAGGAAGGAAATGTGAGGAGAAGGAGGAGGAGAGAGAGGAGGAAGGAGGAGGGAGAAGAAAGAAAAGGGAGGAAGAGAGGATGTGAGGAGAAGGAGGAGGTGGAGGACGAAGGAAAAAGCGAAGGAAGAAAGAGAATGAAAGGGAAAAGGTGGGAGAAAGGGGGAATGAGAAAAAAGAGAAGAAAGGAGGAGGAAGACAAACTTGATGGATGAGGAGGAGGAGGGAGAGGGAGAGAAATAAGAAGAGTAAGAAAAGTAGGTGATGGTGAAAAGGGAAGTGGGGAATAAGAATAAGAAAGAAAGATAAAAAGAAGAACAAGGCGTACGAGGGAGAGAGAGAAAAAAGAGAAAGATGATGATCAAGAAGGAAAAGAAGAATGAAAAGAAAGCGAAAAAAATAGATGAAAAAGAAGGAAATTCAAAAAAGGAAAAGGAAATAAAGGAGAAGAAAAAAAAAGAAAGAAAGAATAAGAACACAAAACAACAAAATACAACAACAAAAAGGATAAAAGAAAAAAAATAGAACGAAAAAAAAAAAAGAAGAATCACGAGAAGAATGAATATTGAAGAAGCAACCCCCACACCCCACCACCCCCTCACCCCCACCCCCCCACCCCCACCCCACCCCTCTGCCGCCCCCGTGACCTGCAAAGTGAAGGAATTTTAAACGTATGGATCGTCTTATGTTAATTATGGAATCGCACTCGGTGGCGGGGGTGGGGGGGTGGGTGGGGGTGGGGGTGGTGGGTTATGGTGGGTGAGGGAGGAAGGGGAGGGGGGTGTGGTGGGGTGAGGGAGGGGTGGTGGGGTTATGGTGGGTGGTGGGAGGGAGGAAGGGGGGGTTGTGATGGGGAAGGGGGAGGTAGAGGATTTAGCTTCTCTTATCTCTCTCTCTTCCTCTTTTTCTTTTCCTCTTTCTTTTTCTCTTTCTCCTTTTCATTCTCTCTCTCCCTTTATTTATCTATTTTTTCTCCTCCCCAATTGCATCTTCTTTCTCCTTATCTCTCTCTCTCTGCAATCTCTCTTACTCCCCACCCCTCATGCTCCCCTCTCCCCTTCCCACTCCTTCCCTTTCCCTCCTCCTCTTTATCATCATTTTTTCCTAAATTCTTTCTCCTTCCTCCTCTCTCTTTCAGTCTCCCTCCCCCTCCCCTCTCCTCCTCCTCTCTCTCTCCCTCTTCCCTTCCCATTCTCTCTTTTATCTCACCCCCAGTATCATCTCTCTCCCCCAATTCTCTCTCCTTCCTATCCTTTCTTTCATTCCCTCCCTATCCCTTCCATTCGCCACTCCTTCCTCTTCCCTTCCTCTTCCTTCCGTCTCTCCCTCCCATTTCCCTCTCTTCCCCACCCTCTCTTTCAATCCTTTCCCTCCCCCATCCCACTCCTTTCTTTCCTCCCTTCTCCCTCCCCAATTCCCAGTCTTTCCCACCCTCTCTTTCAATCCTTATATCCTCCCCTTTTCTCCCACGCCCTTCCCCCAATTCTCATCCTCCTTCCCCAGGTCCCTCTCCTCCCCACTCCTCTCCCCGTCCCCCTTTCTTCCTCGCCCTTCCCCAATACCCTCTCCTTCCCACCCTCTGTTTCAATCCCTTACCCTCCCCACTCTTTCCTCCCCCTTTCCTTCCTCGCCCTTCCCTTACTCTCTCTCCTTCCCTCTCCCTTTCCTCCCTTTCCTTCCTTTGCCTTTCCCCTACTCCGTCTCCTTCCTTCCCCTTTCTCTCCCATTCCTTCCTCGCCCTTCCCAAGTCCCTCTCCTTCCCACCCTCCCTCTTCAATCCCTCCCTCCCCTTTCTTCCCCTTCTCTCCCCCTTTCCTTTCCTCCCCCTTTCCTTCCTCGCCCTCTCCTTCCCACCCTCTCTTCAATCCCTCACCCTCCCTTTTCCCCCTCTCTGCGACCCAATCGATCTCTTCTTCTCTTAGCATCTTTCAATCCCTCTCCTCCCCAGTCTTTCCGCGCCCTTTCCTTCCTCGCCCTTCCCCAAGTCCCTCTCCTACCCATCCTTTCAATCCTTCCCCCCACTCTTTCCTCCCCTTTCTTCCTTTACTTCTCCTCCACCCTCTCTTTTCAATCCCCCTCCTTTCCTCCCCTTTCCTTCCTCCCTCTCTCTCCCACCCTCTCTTTCAATCCCCTTCTCTCCCCCTTCCTTCCCCTCGCCCTTCCCCAATCCCTTCCTTCCCACCCTCTCTTTCAATCCCCTTCTCTCCCCCTTTCCTTCCCTGCCCTTCCCCAAGTCCCTTTCCTTCCCACCCTCCTCTTTCAATCCCTCCCTCCCCTTTCCTCCCCCTTTCCTCACCCTTTCCTTCCTTTACTCCCTCTCCTTCCCACCCTCTCTTTCAATCCCCTTCCCTCCCCTTTTCCTCCCCCTTTCCTTCCTTTACTCCCTCTCCTTCCCACCCTCTCTTTCAATCCCTTCTCTCCCCCTTTCCTTCCTCGCCCTTCCCCAAGTCCCTCTCCTTCCCACCCTCTCTTTCAATCCCTCACCCTCCCCTTTCCTCCCACTTTCCTTCCTCGCCCTTCCCTAATCTATCTCCTTCCCACCCCCTCTCCTTCCCACCCCTCTTTCAATCCCTCCCTCCCC
>NW_020872064.1:639193-641693 GCF_003789085.1 Penaeus vannamei | reverse complement strand
TTTTTTTTTTTTTTTTTTGCTTGAAGTTTGGAATTGCAATATTGAATGGCCTGTTTTTTTGTTTTGTTTATCTATGTGTTTGTTTTGTTTCGGTTTGCGAAGTGTTTCTTTTTCTCTTTCTCTTTTTTTTTATCTTTCTTTCTCCTTTTCATTCTCCCATATGTCTTCCTTTGATTTTGTTAATATATTCTCTCTCTTCTCTCTCTCCCGCTATATATATAATAATACATACATCATAATATATATATATATATATATATATAATATATAATATATATATATATCCCACTATATATATAGACACACACACACACACACCCCAAACACACACAACACACACACACACACACACACACACACACACACACACCACACGCAACCACACACACACAACACACACAACACATCACACACCANATACGTCTGTTTTGGATTATGAAAATGCCCCCTCTCGTCTTCAGCATCATCTATCTCTATCTGCTCTCTCGCTTCTCTATCTCAGTCCCCTCAGTTTTCTCCCACTTTCTCTCTCTCTCTCTCTCTCTCTTATCTATCTTATCTATTATATTTCTCTACTTTCTCTCTCTCTCTCTCTCATTCTCGTTCTCTCCATCTCAACTCCCTCAAATTTGTCTTTCTCACGCTCGCTCTCTCTCTCCTTCTGTGTGAAATAGGAAGATCATTATTCAAGCTTTATCCATTATCATTCATTATCATTATCATTATTATTGTTATTAGTATTAATTCGTCATCATTTATTATCCTTATTATTACATTGTATTATTATTATAATCCATTACTATCATCCTTATCATTGTATCAATATCGCAGTTGTTACTAATTATTCATTATCGTTATCATATATTTCATGACATTAGCATAATTATCATATCATTATTAATATTATCTTTGCTATTATCATAATCAGTTTGCATCATTATTATTATTATCGTATTTATGATCATCCTTGTTTTATTATCATTGCTACTATCATTACTGTTATCATTATCATTATTATTATTATTATCATCATTGTTATTGTTGTCATTATTATTATTATCATTATTACTGTTGTTGTTGATGTTTTTATTATCATTACTAGTAGTAGTATAATCATTATCACTATTATCATCACTATCATTATTACAATTATTATAATTATCATTAATAGTAGTAGTAGTAATAGTAGTAGTATCATTAGTATTTCTATTATTATTACTAACATTATCATCGATGTGGTTATTATTATGATTTTTAATATCATTATTATTTGTAGTATTTTTGTATTATCATTATTACTATCATTATTACTGTTATCAATTTCATCATTATTGCTATCATCATTATCGTTGTTATATACTATTCCCATTATCACTGTCTTCTTAATTCATAATTGTTAGAATCATTATTGTCATTATCATTATCATCATCATCACTGTAATTATTCTATTCTCATTCATAACACGGCAAATAAATAACAAATAACAAATAAAAAAAAATAACAAATAGATACACTAACGATTTTTCTTATACGTCCTTCTATACCAGAGTGCAAAAAAAAGAAAAAAAAAATGCGATAACAAAATCGTATAAATTGCCAAAAAAAGACGCGATTCCAACGGCAAGCTACGGTGTTTCCATGACTACCATTTGCATATTAAGAGGAAGAAAGTAGACAGGGTAGAAGAGGCACCGGTAGATGGGTACGTGGATGGCTGCCATTTATTTGGGATCCGTTTTGTATCCGTTTCCTCTCGTCCGATGGATGCTCTTGGGAGTGATTCGGATACTAGGTTTAACGAATTACACCGAAGTACGCATATTTTATATACATATATATGAACACACACACACACACACACACACACACACACACACACACACACACACACCACACACATATATATATTATATATACATATATATATATATAATATAATATATATATATATATTATATATATTCACTTATAGATATACATATATAACAAACATATGTATATATACACATATACATATATGAAATTATATAATATATATATATATATATATATATATATTATATATATATATATATATATGTGTGTGTGTGTGTGTGTGTGTGTGTGTTGTGTGTGTGTGTGTATGTATATAAATCCCATACACACAAGTTTACACACACACGCACCTATCCACACACGTAAATTAGGAACTACACACGCAGAGAACGCCCCCCCCCCCCCACTACCACCACCACACACCCACCCCCCTCGTCCACCTTGTAACAGCCAGAGTACCGGTTGTGCGCTAAGTGTGACGAAGGCCCCCTCATCGCGCTGTACCTTCGTCTCCCTCATTCTCGCCGGCATCTCATCGCCTCTCATTCCCTTGCGACCTGTGACACGATGAGGCCACGCCTAATGAGGGGGGGGAGGGGGGGAAGGAGAGGTCCCGCTCATACGTATGATCGTTTTCTGTCGGGTGCGAATGTTGGGAATTAGAGAGAGAGAGAGGAAGGAATG
>NW_020872064.1:631693-634193 GCF_003789085.1 Penaeus vannamei | reverse complement strand
AGTTTATTCATAAGCTTCTCATAAGTCAGAGGAGGAAGGTGCAGGTCACGGCAGTTCTCCATCAACAGCTGGAATCCGCCGTGTATGTTTATGGGGGAAAGGAATTTGTTTCTCTCTGTTTGTGATTGTGATTTTCGTGTGTGTTTGTGCGTGATTGGTTGTGAAAATGTGTGGGTTTGTGTATGGATCGACTTCTTTTTTTTCCCTCTCTCTTCTTTCTTCCTTTTTTTTCTTTCTCTTTCTCTTCTCTTCATTCCGATTTTCTCCCCCCTTTTACTTATTTTCCTTTCTCTCTTCCCTACCCCTTCACTCCTCTCCTTTCTCTACTCCCCTTTTCACTTCTCTTCTCTTCTCTCTCTCATTCCCTTTCCACTTCTCTTCTGTTCTCTCTCTCCACGCTTTATCACTTCTCTCTTTCCTCTTCTCTTCTCTGCTCTCTCACCTTTACTTTTCACCTCACTTCACTTCTCTTCTCTCACTGCCTTCTCTTTCCTCTCTCTCTATGTAAATGTGTACACATCCAATATTCATGTGCGGATATATGGATGTGTGTATATGCGTGTGTTTACTCGGATGTGTGTTTGTTGCGTTTGTTACTGAGGGTAGTTGTATGTACACAGCATGTTAACATTATCTAATTACCCCTAATTCATGGATACAAAGCTAATGGTGCTAAATGGTCCAAATATGGAATTTCGACTTTGCGATATATAAGATGATATGGTATAAACTTTTTAAAATAAAAAAAAAGAGATTTAGCTGGCATTTTAAATTTTGCGTGAGGGACACCTAATATATATATATATATAATATAATATATATATATATATATATATATAATTATAATATATGTATATATATATATATATATATATTTTTTTTTTTTTTTTTTTTTTATAGAGGACATTTACATATGGAAAAACAGTACTTACATCTATATGGATACCAATTCACCTGCGATATTTTTGCTAAAATATTGCATCCTTTTTTGTTAATATTTCTCGAATCATTTACATACATCCATCAAATGTCTGTCAGAAGTTTTGAGAAAAAACACATACAACTTGTATATCATAAAATAAAAGCTGAACACAAGCGGGCAACACTAAAACCGAATGAATTCTTAAAAAAATAAACATTAAATCTTTTGAAAAACAATAGCCAAGAACGACTTACGAAACCAGAGCTTAATATTAGTTTGATAAGTGCCTTCCATCTCGTCATCAAAGTCAATCATCAAACAACAATCAAGTCTTCATTATTTATTATTGGTGTTTAGAGAAATTGATCAAAACAAGAGTCACTCCTATAAAACAGAAACAAAGATTCAATTGTGATCCTTACTGTTGTCACACCACATGAGCTCTACCCGACTTACGAACTGCTGTATTGTAAAGCCCGCACGTGCAAACATATCGTTTAAAATCGTGATTTATACTGTTCATGTGTATAGCATCCTGCATAGTCGTAGCTTACTGCATTGTCATAGCATACTGCATAGCCATAGCACACTGCATAGCCATAGCATCCTGCATAGTCATAGCATCCTGCATGGTCATAGCATCCTCCATAGCCATAGCATCATAGCATCCTGCATAGCCATAGCATCATAGCATCCTGCATAGCCACAGCATCCTGCATAGCCACAGCATCCTGCATAGTCCTGTAATCTCGCTGACCAAGTGGCTGTGTTCACACATAGCCCTCGTGCTGACCACGCACGCCTGCTGACGGCGATCACCGCTCCACGGGACCCCCCCCCCCCCCTTCGCCATGCCTGGCCGCCGGGTTCCACTCAGCAAGGTCTATTAAGTACTTATATGTGTGGAATTCATGGTGAACAGATTGCAACAGGAACAACGAAGGGAAGGGCAAGAAAACACAAGCAGGCCATTGCATAGCCATAGGCATAGCCGCACTGCATAGGCAAATACATAGCACTGCTAGTCATAGCATACTGCATAGCCACAGCATCCTGCATAGTCATAGCATCCTGCATAGTCATAGCATACTGCATAGTCATAGCATACTGCATAGTCATAGCATACTGCATAGCCATAGCATCCTGCATAGTCATAGCAGCCTGCATAGTCATAGCATACTGCATAGTCATAGCACACTGCATAGTCATAGCACACTGCATAGCCATAGCATACTGCATAGCCATAGCATACTGCATAGCCATAGCACACTGCATAGTCATAGCACACTGCATAGTCATAGCACACTGCATAGTCATAGCCACTGCATAGCATAGTCATAGCCATAGCACATGCATAGCCATAGCCACAACTGCATAGTCATAGCACACTGCATAGTCATAGCACACTGCATAGCCATAGCACACTCATAGCCATAGCACATGCCATAGCACACTGCATATAGCACACTGCATAGTCATAGCACACTGCATAGTCATAGCACACTGCATATCCATAGCACACTGCATAGTCATAGCACACTGCATAGTCATAGCACACTGCATAGTCATAGCACACTG
>NW_020872064.1:614193-626693 GCF_003789085.1 Penaeus vannamei | reverse complement strand
GGCTCTCATGTCGCCCCCTTGGAGAAATGAAAGATTATATTCCACTTGACCATCACTCGTGAACAAAGATCTTCCCTGATCACAGACCAGTGGTTATCCTGCTCTCACCTCTGGGTTAGTGTTGGTGCGATCCAAGTTCTTCATTCATTCTCTCTCTCTCTCTCTCTCTCTCTCTCTCTCTCTCTTCTCTCTCTCTCTCTCTCTCTCTCTCTCTCTCTCTCTCTCTCTCTCTCTCTCTCTCTCTCTCTCTCTCTCTCTCTGCTCTGTCTCCTCTCTCTCTCTGTCTCTCTCTGTCTCTGTCTCTGTCTCTGCTCTGTTCTGTCTGTCTCTCTCTCTCTCTCTCTCTTCTCTCTCTCTCTCTCTCTCTCTCTCTCTCTCTCTCTCTCTCTCTCTCTCTCTCTCTCTCTCTCTCTTGTCTTCATTGTAATCTAAACACTCTTTTTTACTGAACTTGGCTCATTCTCTTTTAGATTTCATTTTTTCCAAAGAATTTTCTTTTTAATTCTTTGGCAATTGTTAAAAGTCTGGACCGTTTTATCTTTATTTTTTTGTTTTACTTGCAACAGACCTTTCTTGTCTATTTTGCAAGACTTTAAATTATTTCCTATTCAAAGATACAATTTAATGTTTTAAAATTTGGTTAGTTTCTCTTCACCAAGGTTTTATTCTTATCACAACAATTTCTAAATTTATCTACACCTGACACCTAATGACTGATAAAAGGTCTGAAATAATATTGCAATTTACTGAGGACTTTACTTTTTCCATAATCATAAATCATAAATGTTTGATTGCTGCAGAATTATTTCAGTTGTGCGAAATTTGTTTGTCTGTCTATCTCTTTATTCATCTATTTTTCATCTATCCATATCTCTACCCCCACCTCTCTCTCTTTCTCTCTTCTATCTATCGATCTATTAACTATATCTCTCCCTCCTCCTCCTTCTCCCTCTCTCTCTATCTTTACACACACACACACACACACACACACACACACACACACACACACACACACACACACACACACACACACACACCACACACACATATATAATATAATAATATATATATATATATATATATATATATATATATATATATATATGTAGAAAAGGTATAAATGAGACTGGATATCTTCACAATACAAGAGATGTATTTTACCGTTCTCGATTACATTTTCATCCGAAATACATGTATTTCTGATGAAGACGTAATCGAAACCGGTCAAATACATCTCTTGTATTGTGAAGATATCCAGTCTCATTCATGTATATATGTATATACATCTCTCTCTCTCTCTCTCTCTCTCGTTCTCCTGCAGATTTATTTTTCTTCCAGTAAGAATCCCTTTCCACACGCACTCCAGTATGAATATCATTACCACTCCTAATTAGATTTTGATCTCGCCATTACCGTCAGCGTGAACATAATGTTTAAGAATCACCAACCACTTTTTTTTTTATTTTTTTTTTTTTTTTTTTTTTTTTTTTTTTTTTTTTAGTAAGGTCTTCCATTGCAGATGACGAGTCTTTGTTTTGAGTTTGATAGCATCACTTAATTATTTACTTTTATTAAACTGTATTTATTGCAGTGTATTATCACTATACTGAATTTACTGAATTTACCCTCGTAATAATTTTGATATTGTGTGCTTTTTAAAGAATTATCGAAAGAATGGATATAGGAGAAAGGAAAGTAAAAAAAAATAATATGATTAGGTAAAATTAAGTAAAATTATAATTAAAGGAAAAATTAAGATAAGGACAAGGAAGGGGGGAAAAGAAGGACAGATAAATACACAAATAGAGGAAGAATCGATGGAAAAAGAAATAAAAATCACACTTAAACTTACCTTTCTTCACATTCATAGTAAGATCAACTTTAAATTTCAAAGAATCTCTTCCTTATAATTCCTGCAATATCACAATATCATAAAAATATAAAATAATAAATGAATAAATGAATAAATAAATAAATGAATAAATAAATAAATAAATGAATGAATGAATGAATGAATGAATAAATGAATAAAAATAAATAAATAAATGATAAATATGCATAAATAAATAAATAATTTAAAATTAAATAAATAAATAAATAAATAAATAAATAATATAAATAAATAAATAAATAAATAAATAAGAATAAATAAAATAAAATGAATAAATAAGTAAACAAATAAATAAAAAAAGCATCTATTTTACTTACATATTTTTCACCAATTCCCATCCTATTCCTCTCAAACCTATTCTTACGTAAACATATAATTTATCCATCCCTCACCCTATTCCTAACATCCTCCCAAACCTCTATTCTTACAAAACAAACAAACAAAGTAAATCAATAGATAAATAGATAAAAAAATAACCCCATACAAAAACATAAACAATAATAAATAAAATAGAAAATGAATAAATAAATGATAATAAAAAGATATAATGGATGAGTGATAATGAAGGTGTTAGGTGTTGTCACTCTAGCACTTTTCCGTCAATTTTTTTAACAATTTATTATTACATAAATACAAACATTCTCTTATATAGCTCTTGATGACTTTGCTTGGTTGAAAAGGTGACGGAAAGGTTTTCGTCTGACTGGAAAATCGACAATTCAAAAATGGTTTCAAAAATGCAAACTTTTCCCTTTCAAGTTGGCATTGTTTTTTTCGTTTCTTTATAATTTTTGTCATTTACTGGTATTCTGAATTTGGGGTATTTTTTTTTTTTTTTTTTTTACTTAAGATTTTTTTTTTTTTTTTTTTTTTTTTGCTTATTCTTGAAGTTAATATTTTTTCTCATCTTCTGTAAGCATGTTTTTTTTTTTTTTTACGTTTTCTGTTTAATTTTTTATGTGCTTTTTTATTTCTTTATTGTGAGAGTTATTTTTTCTCCTTTTCTGTTTATTATTTACCTTGGGATTTTTTTTCCTTTTTCCATATATATATTTGTCTTATCGATATGCAATTACCCATCTACTTCTCTGATAGATATGCATATTCAGTGATAAATACGCATGCATTCATATGAATTTTCATGTCCATATGAAATGACTATTGACTGGGTCGAGCACATCGCAATTTCCACAAACTGACCGTGTCTATTTATTCTTTAAATTAGTATTTTTTTCTCGTTTTCTGTTTGTTCTTTGAGTTCTCCTTGTATTTTTCTCGTTTTCTGTTTGTTTTGAGTTCGTATATTTTCCCTTCTGCGTGTTCTTCAAGTTGTTTTTTTTCTGTTTCTGTTGTTTAAGTTAGATTTATCCTCGTTTTCTGTTTGTTTGTTTTTTTAAGTTCGTTATTTACCGTGTTTGAACTGAATTATGGACGTTTTATGTGTTTTTGTCATTGTGATTTATTTGGCTGATTATCGTACCCTGGTGATGATGTTATTAACAATAAATGTAATTGAGATAATGTAATAGAAATGCAATATTTAATAGAGATAATGTAATAAAAGTCGTTAGGTATACAATGAAGGGAGATGATGAATAGACACGAATAATCTCAATGATAACCACAATAATAAAAAAAATGATGTAGAATTCGGAATGAATGATAAAGATAATAATAATAAATCATATATAACTGAGAGAATGAATATCATCATATCATCATCATTATCACCATCATCATCAACATCAATAAAAATGATGACAAAAAATGTTAAAGCATTTTATAACGATAATGGCAGTATTAATTATTATCATTATTATTATATTAATTATTAATTATTAATTATCAGTATCAATATTAATTATCAGTATCAATTATTAGGAACGAGGTAGTTTAAAGGTGTATATTTAAAAAGTATTGAAGCTATGGAGTTATAAATCAGTAATGTCGTCACCATTAGAATATTTGTGGTGAAAAAATATATGGTGATTTTGAGTTGTTTCTTACAAAATTTCCTCGTCGCTTCATGTCAAACAGAAACGAATGCAATTTATTATCTAGACAAGTGTTTGATTCCAATGTCCAGTTGAAGTGATGATGAAGTGAAATTTAATTCTTCATTCGTCAACAAAACGCACTCAAGACGTACAAACAAACAAATTTATACAAACACTAAGAGCACACACACACACACACACACACACACACACACACACACACACACCACACACACACACACACACACACACACACACACACACACACACACACACACACACACACACACACACACACACATACACACACACACACACACACACACACACACACACACAAACACCACACACACACACACACACACACACACACACACACATACACACACACACACACACACACGCACATACACCACAGGGATATTAANCTTATTGTTTCTTTGTTCATTCGTTTTTTTTTTCGATTTTTCCTGCCTGTCTGTTTATATATATATATATATGTATTATATATATATATATATATTATATATATTATACGTATATATATATAGTATATATTCTATATCTATCTGTGCAACGAAATAACACAATACCGTGTTGATAATATGGAAGAAAAACCCACAATGCACAAACTAGATTTATTGAGGGAAAGTGAGACAACAGTTTCGGAAATCGTCCTCGATTCATCTTCGAAGATGGTTCCGAAACTTTGTCATTCAGTAAATCTAGTTTTGTGCATTGTGGGTTTTTCTTCCATTTATCTATCATCTATCTATATATATCTATCTATCTACATGTATGTATGTATGTAATGTAATGATAGTATTGTAATGTAATGTATGTATGTGAAGTGGTCCTCAGCCCGGTTTTTAAGGGCAGAGGTCTTGAAGCCGTGCCGAACTGGCATATTTTCGGCCGATGTTGTTAGGCTCTTCTCTGAAACACATTTTCGCATCCGATTCTAACTCTTTACGGCCTCGGGTAGCGCCTCCTCAAGGCGACGGAAGGTGATCGGTTGGGTTCCGCTGTCATCTGGGAGGGATTTGCCCGATAAGGGTTTTTAAAAAAATCCTTAATTGGGAGTCCTTATCTCCTTCTGTCTGTCTGTCTGTCTGTCTGTCTCTCTCTCTCGCTCTATGTCTCTCTCTTTCTCTTTTCTCTTTCTCTTTCTCTTTCTCTGTCTCTGTCTCTGTCTCTGTCTCTGTCTCTGTCTCTGTCTTCTGTCTCTTTTCTCTGTCTCTCTCTGCTTTCTCTGTCTCTCTCTTGTCTTCTCTTTTCTGTCTCTCTCTGTTTCTGTCTCTCTCTCTCATCTCTCTCTCTCCTCGTTCTCTCTCTGTTCTCTCTCTCTCTCGTGTCTCTCTCTCTCTCTCTCTCTCTCTCTCTCTCTCTCTCTCTCTCTCTCTCTCTCATCTTCTCTCTCTCATCTCTCTCTCTCTCTCTCTGCGTGTGTGTGTGTAAAGTGTCATTCCCATCCACAAAAGAAACAAACAAGAACGAATCTAAATCCAAACACCATTTTCTCTCTCCCTCTCTCTCTTCTCTCTATCCCTCCCCTCCTCTCCCTAACCTCCTCCCTCCCTCCCTCCCTCTCTCCTCCCTCTCTTCCCTCCCTCCCTCTCTCTCCTCCCTCCCTCCCTCCCTCCCTCCCTCCCTCCCTCCCTCTCCTCTCCCTCCCCCCTCCCTCCCTCCACTTCCCTCCACCCTCCCTCCCTTCCCTCCCTCCCTCCCTCCCTCCCTCCCTCCCTCCCTCCCACCAACCACCCACAACCCTAATGAAAAAAAGGTATTTATCCCCGGCAACCGCAAGCCACGAAGCTTAGAAAAGAAAGAGAAACAGATTTACAGATTACGCTTCTCGCTTCGACCTCAAGTATACGCCGTAACAGCGCTTAGCTACCCAACCCCCCCCCCCTCTCCCTCCCTCATTCACCTCTTTCCTTCCTCCCTGCCTTCCCTCCTCTTCCCCTCCTCGTCCCCCGCTTTTCCCTCGTCCACCTTCCCCCTCTTCTCCCCTCTTCCCTCCTCCTCTTACCCCTTTCCCTTCTCCTTCTTCTTCCCTCTCCACCTCCCTCCTCCCTCCTCCCTCATCTCCTCTCCCTCTTCCTCTCCCCTCCCTCCATCCCTCATCTCCTCTCCCTTCCCTCCCTCCACCCCTCCCTCTCCCCACCCTCAATCCCTCCCTCCACTCCCTCCACCCTCCCACCCCTCCTCTCCTGTCTTCCCTCCTCCCTCTCCCCACCTCAATCCCTGCCTCCCCCACCCCTTCCCCTTCCCTCCCCCTTCCCCTTGACATGGCTTAGTCACACCCTTAACAAACGTGCAATAACATGGCTGACGAGACACAGGAATGCTGACAAGAACTGTGTGTGTGTGTGGGCTAGGTGTGTGTATACGTAAAAAATGTACAGAAATACATACATACATGTTCATCCCATATATACATATTTGTATGCATACACACAGGCAAAAAACAGCAACATACACACACAAACACACGCAAAATACATCATACTGACACGCACACACACAAGCACAGCACACGCCACACACTTCCACACCACAAGCACAGCACACGACACACATTCACACACACAGGCACAGCACACGCACAACACATTCACACACACAAGCACAGCACACGCACACACCATTCACACACACAAGCAAAGCACACGCACACACATTCACACACACAAGCACAAGCACACGCACACAATTCACCACACACAAGCACAGCACACGCACACCACATTCACACACATGCACACACATTCACACACACAAGCCACAGCACACGCACACAGCATTCAACACACAAGCACAAGCACAGCACAGCACACGCACACACATTCACACACACACCAAGCACATACACACACACAAGCACAGCACACGCACAACACATTCACACACACAGACCACAGCACACGCACACACCACACACAGCACAGCACAGCACACGCACACACATACACCACACACAGCACAGCACACTGCCACACATTCACACACAAAGCACAGCCACACCAACACATTCACACACACACAAGCACAGCACACGCAACACACATACACATACACAAGCACAGCACCGCACACACATTCACACACACAGACACAGCACACGCACACACACATTCACACACACAAGCACAGCACACGCACAACATACACACACACAAGCACAGCACACGACACACATTCACACACACAGCACAGCAACACACACAAGCACAGCACACGCACACACATTCACACACACAAGCACAGCACACGCACACACATTCACACACACAAGCACAGCCACAGCACACCACACATACACACAAGCACAGCACACACACACACACACACACACAGATAAACAGACAGACACATAAAGAACATGAAAAGAAGTGAAACAAAAAACTGAAAGGAGAGCAGAGGATGGAGGATGACACAGCATGTTTTGTGTCGTGCTTCGAGAGGTCATTTCCGCCATACGTTACCACACCGCATACATACATACATGACATACGTCACACACGCATACATTACATACATGACATACGCATGCATGCATGACATACTTACATGACATACGAACACACGCATACATACTTACATGACATATGCACACTCACGCATGGATACTTACATGACAACTACATGCATACGCACACACGCATACATACATACATGACATACGCACACTCACGCATACATACTTACATGACATACGCACACTCACGATTACATACTTACATGACATACGCACACATACTTACATGACATACGCACACACGCATACATACTACTGACATACGCCACACATACTTAACATGACATACGCACACACGCATTACATACTACATTGACATACGCACACATACTTACATGACATACGCACACACGCATAAATACTTACATGAACATACGCACACATACTTAGCATACACACATACTTACTTACATGACATACGCAACAACACGCATTACATACTTACATGACATACGCAACACATACTTACATGACATACGCCACACACGCATACATACTTACATGACATACGCACACATACTTACATGACATACGCACACACGCATACATACTTACATTGACATAACGCACACATACTTACCATGACATACGCACACACGCATACCATACTTACATGACATACGCACACATACTTACATGACATACGCACACACGCATACATACTTACATGACATACGCCACATACTTACATGACATACGCACACACGCATACATACTTACATGGAATACGCACACATACTTACACTGACACATCACGCACACACGCATACATACTTACCATGACATACCAACATATACTTACATGAATACGCACACACGCATACATACTTACATGGACATACGCACACATACTACATGACATACGCCACACGCATAATACTTACCATGGCATAACATACAACGCACACATACATACTTACATTGACATACATACTGCACACACGCACTACATACTTACATGACTACGCACACATACTTACATGACATACGCACCACGCTACATACTTACATGACAATACGCACACATACTTAACATGACATACGCACACACCGCCATATACATACTTACATTGACATACGCACACATACATACTTACATGACATACGCCACACATACGACATACGCAACACGCATACATACTTACATGACATACGCACAACATGACATACGCACACACGCATACATACTTACATGACATACGCATACGACCACACACGATACATACTACACTACGCACACATACTTACATGACATACGCACACACGCAATACCATACTTACATGACATACGCACACATACTTACATGACATACGCCACACGCATACATACTTACATTCGACATACCACAACATACTTACATGACATCGCACAACATACTTACATGACATACATACTTACATGACATAACAGCACCATACATGACTACGCACCAACATACATTACATGAACATACGCACACACGCATACATACTTTACATGACATACGCACACATTACTACATGACAACGCACACACGCATACATACTTACTATGACATATACTTACATGACATACGCATACACACGCATACATACTTACATGAATTACGCACACATACTTACATGACATACGCACACACGCAACATACATACATGACATACGCACACTCACATGCATTACGCACACATACTTACAATGACTATACGCACACATACTTACATGACTACGCACACACGCATACATACATACATGACATTGACATACACGCACACACGCATACCACACATACATGACATGCGCACTTACATGACATACGCACACACGCATACATACTTACATGACATACGCACACACGCATACATACATACATGACAACGCACACTCACGCATGGATACTTACATGACATACGCACACATACTTACATGACATACAACACATACTTATGACATACGCACAACATACATACATACATGACATACATATCATTACTTACATGACATACGACACCAACATTGCATACACACATGACATGACACATGCATGACATAGGCACATCACATGACATATCACACATACTTACATGACATACGCACACACGCATAATACATTACATACATGACATACGCACACACGCATACATACATACATGACATACGCACACACGCATACATACATACATACATACATACATGACATACGCACACAAGCATACATACATACATGACATACGCACGCGAATACATACATACATGACATACGCACACTCACGCATACATACATACATGACATAACGCACACTCACGCATACATACATACATGACATACGCACACTCACGCATACATACTTCCATGACATAACGCACAACACGATACATAATACATGACATAACGCACACCCGCATACAATACATACATGACCATACGCACAACACGCATACATACTTACATGACATATCAACGCACACACGCATACATACAACATGAATACGCACACACGCATACATACATACATGACAATACGCACACACGCATACATACATAACATGACATACGCACACACGCATACCATACATACATGACATACGCACACCCGCATACATACCATACATGACATACGCACACTCACGAGTAAATACTTAATGGACATAATGCACACTCACGCATACATACTCTTACCATGCAAATTCGCAAACTCAACAGCATACATACTTACACTGGCATACGCCACTCCACGCATGGATACTTACATGACATACGCCACACGCAATACATACTTACATGAACATTGGGCACACCCACGCATACATATTACATGACATACCACACTCACGCAGGATACCTTACATGACATACGCACCTCTACGCATGGATATCTTACATGACATACGCACACACTCACGCAATACCATACTTAACATGACATACGTACAACTCAACGCATACACTATCATACATACATACGCACCTCACCGCATGGGATCCTTACATGACATACGCAACTCAACGCATACATACTTACATGACATCCCACACTCACGATACATACATACATGACATTTACGCACACACCGCATACATAACATAATGACATACTTAATGACATACGCCACATCACGCATACATTACTTACATGACATAGACGTATGCACTCACGCATACATTATCATACATGACATAGCGTACACTCACCGCATACTACATAACATGACATAGTAGCACATCACGGCACTGGATACTTACATGACATAACGTACACATGCCTATGACGCATCACATAATACATGACATAACGCAACACACGGCAATACATACTTACATGACATTAAATTACGCACACAGCATACATACTTACATTGACATAACGGGCACACCACGCATGGATACTTAGCATGACTATACGCAACACTCACGCATAACATAACATACAATGACATATACGCACACTATGAGTGCCACGAGTACATCCTTTACATGAAATATAGCACACTCACGTATACATACTTTAACATGACATACGCACACTTCACGCATACATAATGCATGACATACGCACACACGCAATACATACTTACATCGACATAACGAGTACAACTCGGACGCATACATCCTTACATGACATACGCACACTCCAACCGAGTAATCCCTTTACATGCACATATCGCACACTCACGCATGCATACGGTACATGACTATACCACATCACTCAGCATGCCATACGTACATGATACACACCACTCACGCATACATACATACATGAATAATCGCACACTCTCGCATAAACATACTTACAGCATACGCACACTCACGGAACAATACTTACATGGCATACACACCACCCATGGATTACTTACATGACATAACACGACACCACGCATACCATACATACCACCGACTACAGCACACCACGGCAGCATACTCACATGGCATACGCACACACGCATATCATGCTCAGTCGAAATAAGTCCACACAACGAAACATGCCTGCACGCTTTATTTCGCATACATGCTTTACACTAACATACCAACAGCGCTCACACATACATGCTTAAATGCATAAATACGCACATACATGTAGCATATAATAAATTTGTAATTCATAAGACCCCACTATTATAAATGAATCATGATCATTTACAAAATCTTACCAATGGCGCACAAGAAATGAAATAAAATGTCTTTGACCTTATTTAGTCAGAATATCAACAATATAACCTCGCTATTCTATTATTTTCTGTCATCCATGAATTGACCTCTATCTTTATTATTGCAAAAAACAAAAATAAAAAAAACACAACAAAAAAATCATTCTATTATTTTTCTTCATTCATAGAATTACTTCTAATCTTTTTAATTGCAAAAAAGAAAAAAAAAAAAAACACTCATTCTAATCATTTTCTGCATCCATGAATTACTTTCTAATCTTTTATAAAAAAATAAATAAATAAAGGATAAAAATAAAATTTACGACGAGCCTAGCCCTGATGAACTATAGCAAATATGTGTGATCCCCCCCCCCCACGCCGCCCTAAACATGTTTTTAACCAAATATTTATTCTCAAACTTTAACTTTTCATGTAAATATAAGTCAAGAAATGTTAATTATATATGAACTAAATCGCGCGAGTGACATTACATTTGCTGTGTAAATGTGGTTAGAGGAAAGGAGGAGGAGGAAGCAAGGGAAAAGAAGGAATGAAGCAGAGAAGGGAGGAAATAGGAAGAAGAGAAGGGACAGGAATAGGAAATGAAGAGAAGGGAAAGGAATAGATAGAAAGAGAAGGGAGGAATAATGAAGAAGAGAAGGGAGGAAAATACGGAAGAAGAGAAGGGAGGAATAAGGAAGAAGAGAAGGGAGGAATAGGAAAGAAGAGGAGGAAGGAGAAAGAGAAGGGAGGAATAGGAAGAAGAGAAGGGAGGAATAGGAAGAAGAGAAGGGAGGGAATAGGAAGAAGAGAAGGGAGGAATAGGAAGAAGAGAAAGGGAGAATTACGGAAGAACGTGGTCAGAGAAGGGGAGGAGGAAGGAAGCAGAGAAGAGGAGGAAAGGAGAAAGAGAAGGGAGAATAGGCAGCAGAGAGAGGAGGACAGGAA
>NW_020872064.1:599193-609193 GCF_003789085.1 Penaeus vannamei | reverse complement strand
TCTCCTCCCACCCCTTTCGCCCTTCACCTCCTCCTCGACCTCTCTCTCCCTCTTATCCCTATCTCTCCTCCCTTACCTCCTCCCCCTTCTCCCCTTTCGCCCTTCACCTCACCTCCCTCCCCCCTTTCCTTCTCCCAGCCTTTCCGTCTTCTATCCCCAATTCCCTCCCCTTTCACCCTCCTTCCCTTCCCCCCCCCTCCCCCACCGACCCACCCCCCGTGACGAGTCCTTAAACCTACATGGTCCTCCTGAGCGATGGTGAAAATAACCATTATTTCGAAAAGCTTTTGTGGTGAGTGTTATTTTTTTTCTGGTGTAAAATGTATAGAGCCGATACGGTATGTTGTTGAGGATCTGCAGTGGAGCATGAAATGAGAGAGAGAGAGATAGAACGATGAGAGAGGAGAGAGAGGAGAGAGAGGAGGAAGAGAAGAGAGAGAGAGGGAGAGAAGAGAGAGAGAGAGAGAGAGAGAGAGGAGAGAGAGAATAACAAACAAAATAAACTCATATATAAGATATAATATATATATATATATATATATATATATATTATATTATAGATATATAAATATATATATATACATATAGATAATATAGATAGATAAATTCTTTCCCCTACAAACACGAACTTGAATGAACAGCAGACGAACATTCATTCTCATTCCAGATTTCTTTAAGTAGTGAGATCCTTTGTTTATCATCGTTCGTCTAAGTCGCAGACAAATGAATCCGACGGATTGAAGCGGATCCAAAGACCAACCCTTTCTTGCTTTGCATTTCTTCTTTCCTTCTCTTTGTTTTGGTCTCTCTACTTATGTCTGCCTGTGTATGTCTCTCTCTCTATTTGTATATTTTCTTTCTCTTTCTTTATCGCCGTCTTTTCCAGCAGTTATGGCAGATGCGACACCTTTCGCGCAACAGGAATCGAGGAGGCGGTAAATATTTATCGAGTTACCAGATGCATTCCTTCTGCTTCGGATATTTCATACACATTCGTACTTCTATTGGATATTTATAACACTGCACAACCACCATAAGATATCAAAAGCACCTAGGATATATATTCCAAATACTTTGTAAACAGCCGTCATCGCGGCCATTCCCATTACGTCACAGATTACGTCCTGACTGCCACCGGAAAAGATGCTATTTTCTCTCTCTCCCTATCTCTCTTTATCTATCTATGCATCTATTTTTTTTCTCTCCTCCCCTCTCTCGCTCTCTCTTTATTATGGCACACATTTATCTATCTATACATCTATTTTTATTTTGGTTTTCTCTCCCTCTCTCGCTCTCATTATTTATGGCACACACGTGTGATACACATACATTTAGTTTTCTCTCATTATCACTATTTGATATATATATATATATATATATATATATATATATATATATATATATATATATATATATAGATATATGTAGAGATAGATAGATAGAAAGAGAGAGAGTTTTTATTTATTGTTACAAAATTTTGATAAACGGCAACAAATATATGTAAAATCTGAATTAATATAACTGTTTACTGAGTACTTTTCAGAAGGTTTATGAATTGTAAAAAAAAATCATTGTTGTAGAATCATTTCAATTTAGAGAAAGCTGTCCCTCTGTTTCTCATCTATCTATTCATTTCAATCTATCTGTTCATCTACCCATATCTCTTTCTCTCTATCTATATATTTTTCTTTCTCTTTTATTATCTACTTATATATCTATTTATAACTCTCTCCATTACTTCCTCCCCCGCCTCCCTGTCTCTCTCTCTCTCTCTCTTTCTCTATCTATCTATCTATTTCTCTCTTACTTAATCCCAATGACCGGACGACATGTTTCCTGACGATCAAAATCAATTTTTCTCACACCAAAAAAAAAAAAAAAAAATAAATAAAAAAAATAAATAAAATAATAATAATAAATAAAAAAATAAAAATAAAAAATAAAACATTATTCACATCTACAAGTGTTTCCAGTTCCTCAAAATGTGTTATGGTATGAAGCCTACATGTATATCTTCAATTCATGAATAAACGAACGAATACAGTTCCGTGGTCTTTTTATAGATTAAATATAAATAATTTTCCCTGCTGCAAAACACGAACTTGAATCATAAGTAGAAAAATTCTAATTCCAGATTTCTTTAAAATCCAATATAAGTCGGATTATGCATGGAATATCTGAAACAAATATTTTTATTTTCCTCTCATTATTACTGTTGATGATATTTGTATGTATATGTATATTTATATATATACATATAAATATGTATACATGTATGTATTATAACTCATTTATGTAGAGTTAAAGAATTTAATTTACATTTATTGATCATTAAGCTTGATGACTTAATCTGAATTAATATATCTGTTTACTGAGTATTTACTTTTATAAGTATCATGAATTATAAAAGTTCTTTCATAGTTGCAGAATCATTTCAGTTTAGAGATATGTCCCTCTGTTTATCTGTTATTCCTTTATTCATCTATCTATTTATTTCTATCTTTTCATCTATCTCTTTCTGTATATCTCTTTCTTTCTCTTTGAATATCTCTATCTATCTATCTATCTATCTCTATCTCTCTCTATCCTCTATATCTTATATCCTTCTGGAAATTTGGCATGACGATCCAACCTTCCCCCTCTCTCTCTCTCTCTCTCTCTCTCTCTCTTATACCCAATTTCTGGACGACGTTTCATGACGATTTTCTCACATCAAAAAAAAAAAGGAAAATATAACATTGCTCACATCCGCACGTTTTGCTGTTCATAAAAGTGCGTTGCGGAACGAATAGCTTAAACGGTGTTTCCATTTATGTATTTATTCAATTAATAAATAAACGAACAAATGCAGTTCCGTGATCTTTGTATAGAAGGTGAATAAGTGAAAAAGAAGATAAGAGAAAGAAAAAGAAAAAGGTTCTTTAAAGAGAAAAATAAATAAATAAATAATATACATTTAATTTCTTAGAACGCGAACTTGAATGAACAATATTCTCTTTCCAGATTTCTTTATGGAGTAGTGAGATCCATTGCTTATCATCGTTTTCTAAGTCGCAAACATTTGAATCCGATGGATTGACGCGGATCCAAAGATCATCCCCTTTCTGGATTTCTATGTTTCTTTTCTCTTGGTATCTCTCTCTCCCTTTTCTTAATCAATATTATTTGTGCATATATATTAGTCTCTATCTCTACCTCTGTCTGACGCATTGTTATTTTGATCATTAATGATATTGTTTACACATAGTTGTATGGTTTATGGAATTAAATTTTAAAAAGTGTTACAAATCTTCCAACCTAAAATTGATAATATTTGAATTTGATATCCGTTCACTGAGTACTTACTTTTTATATTAATGCTGCAAATTATAAAAGTTGCTTTATAGTTTCAAAATTATTACAATGAAGAGAAATCTGTCCATTTGCATATATGTATCTATTCAATTATTCAATAAGCGAATGACTGCAGTTTGGTTATCTTTGCATAGAAGATAAATAAATGAATAAAAAAGATAAGAGAAAGAGAAAAAAAAGGTTCTTTAAAGGATAAATTTAAAAAAATAAATACATAAATAAACTTGAATGGGCAGTAAAACATTCATTCTCATTCCAGATTTCTTTAAGAAGTGGTGAGATTCTTTGCTTATCACCGTTCGTCTCAGTCGCAAACATTTGAATCAAATGCATTGACACCTATCCAAAGATTAACCCTTTCTGGATTTTGGATTAACACTTTCTCTCTCTGTTTATCTGTCACTCTTTCATCATTGTCAATATTACTTGTGCACACATATTAGTTTCTCTTTTTCTACCTCTGACTCATTCTCACTTTTATTGTTCATATTGTTTACATTTACACATGTGCAATTTAGGGAATTACAATTTAAAAGATCTGTTTTGAATTTTTTTTTTCTACCATTTGATAATTCTGGAAGTAAAGTATCCGTTTACTGTGTACTTAGTTTTTTTTTTTTTTATCCATGTTACAAATTATAAAAGTTGCTTGATAGTTTTAAAATTTTTACCGTCAAGAGAAATCTGTCCATCTGTTTATCTCTCTTCATTCATCTATCTAATCATTTTTATCTATCTTTTCATCTAGTCACACCTCTCTTTCTATTTATCTATCTCTTTCTCTCTCATCTCTCTCCTTCCTCTCTCTCCCTCCCTCCTTCTTTCTTCTTTCCCTCCCTCTTTCTTACTCTCACCCTCGGTTAGATTTTTTGGAATCCCTTTCTTCCTTACTTTCGCTCTCCATGGCCTCTTCTCACTCTCTCTTCTCCCTCCCTTTCGCCCTTCTCCTCGCCTCGACTCTTTCTCTCCTTCTCTTCCTATGTCTCCCTTCACCCCTGCACTTTCACCCTTCCTTCCTCCTCTTCCTCCCCGCCCTGTCTCTCCTTCCTTCCTTCTCCTTGCCCTTCGTCCCTTTTCCTTTCCATTCCCCCATTCCTTCTCTTTTTCCTTCTTAGAAGTAAAAAAAAAAAAAAAAAAAAAAAAAAAAAGCAATACACACACACACATATATACATATATATACATAAATCTCCCGTGCAGAACATGAATCTAAATGAACAGTAGAACATTTCTGTGCGAAGCCCGACCCTGTGAATATTCGTATACAAAGACATGCATATACGCGGAAATTAAGTGTATATCTGTCTCTCTTGAAGATGTATATATGCACTCATCTCTCTATCTCTACGGTAGTTATGCATGTGTAGAGTGAGAGACATGCATTTATTTCAACATATATCCATGGCCGTATGATGTAAGTTCTTATACATTTGAATCCGACAGACAGACGCAGATCCAAAGATGAACCTTTTCTGGATTTGTACATTTTCTTCCTCTTGGTTTCTCTATATCTGTCTGTCTGTAAATCTCTTTCTCATCATCATTGATATTATCTATGTGCACACACACACGTGTGTGTGTGTATGTGGATATATATATATATATACATATATATATATATATATATATATATATATATATATATATATATATATATATATATATATATATAGATATATATATACATATATATATATATATATAGATAGATAGATTAGATAGATAGATAGATATAGATATATATATGTATATATATATATTTGTGTGTGTGTGTGTGCGTGTGTTCTCTCTCTCTTTTCTCTTGACTCTCTCTCTTATAACTATTATTGAAAATATTTGCGTTTTTACAGAAGTATATATGTAATATGTATATATATATATATATATATATATATATATATATATATATATATATATATATATATATGTATGTATATATATATATATATGTATTTATTTATTTATTTATCTATTTATTTATCTATTTATTCATTCATTCATTCATTTTATTATTCATTTATAATAATTTTGAGGTTCAAAATCAATTTTTTTCTATGCATTCACAGTATGTATTCAGTAGCTGAATTGATGTATTAGTTCACTGTTTATATATCGGTCGTTTATCGGTGTATACAAATTTTGCTTACAAACTATAGAATTATTTCAGTTAAGAGAAATTAGTATAGAGGTCTATTGGTCTATATCTTAATTCATATATCTTTTCACTTCTATCTGTTAATTCATCTATTCATATATCTGTCTGTCTCTCTCTCTCTCTGGCTAGGTATCTTTCTATCTTTATATATTTATGTATACATATATATGTATATCACCTCCCACCTTTTCTTCATCTCTCTCTCTCTCTCTCTCTCTCTCTCTCTCTCTCTCTCTCTCTCTCTCTCTCTCTCTCTCTCTCTCTCTCTCTCTCTCCTCTCTCTCTCTCTCTTTCCTCTCTTCTCTCTCCTCTCCTCTCTCTCTCTCTCTCTCTCTCTCTCTCTCTCTCTCTCTCTCCTCTCTCTCTCTCTCTCTCTCTCTTCTCCCTCCCTCCCTCCTCCCTCCCTCCCTCCCTCCCTCCCTCCCTCCCCCTCCCTCCCCTCTCTCTCTCTCTCTTCTCTCTCTCTCTCTCTCTCTCTCTCTCTCTCTCTCTCTCTCTCTCTCTCTCTCTCTCTCTCTCTCTCTCTCTCTCTATCTATCTATCTATCTATCTATCTCTCCCAATGATTGGATGGCACGTTTCCTGGTGATGATAATCAATTTCTCTTAGATAAAAAAAAATGATAATAATAATAATAATAATAAAACATTGCTCACATCCACAAGTGTTTGCCGTTCCTCAAAGGTATTGTTGTTTCAGCGGTTGTTGATACGTATATAAATTCTGTTTATGAATAGACGATAGAGTGAGAGAGAGAGAGAGACAGAGATAGAGAAAGAAAGAAAAGAGATAGAGAGAATAAAACAAGTCAAAGCGAGAATAAAAAAAATTCCCCAAAAATTCCCCAAAAAAATCACCCCTCAAAAAAAAAAAAAAAATCACAAGCCCCCCCCCCGATAAAAAACACAAAAAAAAATCACAACCAAAACAAACAACAAATAAACCAAAACCAACCCCCCCCCAAAAAAAAAAAAATCGCCCCCTCAAAAAAATCACCCCCCCAAAAAAAAAAAAAAAAAAAAAAAACAACACACACACACACACACACAAAAAAGTCGACACCGATTTGAAAACGTCATGGCACCGACTGCCATTAATAAACGACGTATGGCACTGCGGTCTTTACTTGGGCTGGAAGGGGATTGGTTGTCTCGTTAACAAGAGCGATGGGCCGGAGAGGGCGCTCGCTCGAAGTTAGGTCATTAAGGGTCATAATCTGGACGCGGACGTATGTCTGATCGACCTTGATGGCGGGATGGACGGATTCGATTGGTCGAGGCGGGGAAAGTATTTGCTTTGTCTTCTTCTTTTTCTTCTTCTTTGCTTCCTCTTCTTCTTTGCTTTTTCTTCTTATGCTCTGCTTTGCTTTTTCTTCTTTTTTGCTTTTTCTTCTTCTTCTTTGCTTCTTCTTTTTCTACTTCTTTGTCTACTTCTACTTCTTTTTCTACTTCTTCTTCTTATTATTATTATTTGCTTCTTCTTCTATTTCTTCTTCTTTGCTTTTTTTTCTTCTTCTTCTTCTTGGTTCTTCTTTTCTTCTTTGCCTTTTCTTCTTTGCTTCTTGTTCTTCGTCTTCTTCTTATTATTATCATTATTTTTTTTTTCTTTTTCTTCATCTTTGCTTCGTCTTTGCTTTTTCTTCTTTTCTTCTTTGCTTCTCCTTCTTTTTTTTATTTCTTTATTTTTTGTTTCTTATCTTCTCTTCTTTTTTCTTCTTTTCTCTTCTCCTCTTTTTTCCTCTTCTTTTTTCTTTTCCTTCTTTTTCTTTTCTCATCTTTCTTCTTTATTCTTCTTTTTCTTATGGTGATATGTGTACATGAATTTGTACACGGAGAATCATACACGTACGTACCTACACGTACACACAGAATCACACACACACACACACACTCACTCACTCACTCACACATACACACACACACATATATTTATGTGTGTGTGTGTGTGTATGTGTGTGTGTGTGTGTGTGTGTGTGTGTGTGTGTTTACGTGTGTGTATGAGTGTGTGTCTGGATATTTGTGTTAATACATCGTTATGCTTTATAAAAACTTGAATGATGTAGCATTATCATCGATAAGATATGAAATATAATGTAAAATAAAGAAAATCCTTTTCTATCCCCGTAAAAAGAGAGAAAAAAAGTAGATTTTGTTTATTTTAATGAAAATCAAGGGTGGAGGAGACAACAGGAAAATGAAAATAAAAATAGCATAAGAATTCACTGAGTAGGATTTTAAACAAAGATCTTTTAATCTATCTAAACAGGAAAAATATAAAAATACATAGGAAAAAATAGTACACCCGTAATGAAAATAGAAAATAATAATGAAATCAAATACCCTGTCTTGTTCCTTCACTTCTTTCTCACTTCTCTCATTTCTCTTCCACCTCCCCGTCCCCTTTCCCTCCCATTTCCCTATCCCTTTTTCGCTTCCTCCTCCCCCTTCCTTTCCCTTCCCCCATCCTCGTCTTTTTTTCCCTTCCTCCATCCTCGTCAATCTTTTACCCGGGTTATGGCGAGTACAGCGCCATCTATGGGGGGCATATAGAAACATGCCAGGCTGTGAGCGGAGGCAAACTTTTGCTCGTGAGTGTACGTAAATAAATGCAAACATATCTACGGCTATAGCCACACGCACACGCACACACACACACACACACACACAGCGTGTGTGTGTGTGTGTTGTGTGTATGTATGTGTGTGAGGGGGGGGGGCATGCGTATGTCTATAGTTTAGGGAACTATATTTTATTTGTATCATAAAACTAGATATATCACGATAATACACGTAAAATGAAAATGTCTAAGAAAGAAAATCACATAATAAAATGTTGATTGACCGTATATAAGGCAGAAGAAGCAAGGCGTAATGAAAAAGGAGATACAATTGTTAACGAAAGGAAATAAGAAGAGGAAAATATAAAAGAAAATTCTATAAAGAAAACAATAGCACAACAAAGTAACGTTTAGAAAAAAAAACTATTATTTTGAACTATAATCACTATGATGTTGAATAAAGGCATTGCAGTGTTGTTGAAATCATTGGATAAAATCATCTCAATGCTGAATAAAATCACCATAATTATAAGGAAGCATAAATCATAAGGTTGAATGAATCACTGCATTGACGAATAAAGGTAATTAGAAAAGATAATGAAAATAACTTGGATAAGACGGATTATAATGATTGATAAAAAAAAAAATGTGAGATGTAAGAGGAAGGGAAAATGAGAAACTAGATAGTGAATTAGCACGAAGGTTTAAGAGAAAATAAGAAAGGAAAATATAACAGCAAGAGAAAATGGCCTAAAGAAACGAGAGAGACGGAGAAAAAGAAAAAAGAGGAGGAGGACGCACATATGAAAATATATACTTAGAAAGAGTGAGAGAGAGGAAGAAAGAGAACGAGAGAGAGAGACAGAGAGGAGAGAGAATAAGAGAGAAGGGAGAGAGAGAAAGAGGGAGGGGAGGGAAATAGAGAGAGAGAGAGAGAGAGAGAGAGAGAGAGAGAGAGAGAGAGAGAAAGAGAGAAAGAAAAAGAGAGAGAGAGAGAGAGAGAGAGAGAGAAGAAGAAAGAGAAAAAGAAAAAGAGAGAGAAAGAAGAAAATACGTAGACAGCGAAAGAAAACGATGGAGCGAGCGAGAAGGAAAGAAAATTCGGAGAAAGAATGAAACAAACTGACAAGAACAAACAAACAAACACACAAACGTGAGGCGTCGGGGTGCAAGGAAGCTCCAAGTTATTCCTCGAAATTTGGTCACGCGATGAAATCATAACCTCTGAGCTTTATAACCTCGGATTATCAGTCAATCACGATTACCGCCGCCAGAGGGCCAAGAGCACCTCGGGAAGAATGACTTAAGATGGAGAATGAAATGAGGGATTTTTTTCTTCTTCTTTTCTTCCTTTTCTTGTGTATATTCTTTGTTATTTTATATCTCATGCGTTTTCTCATCTTTTTTTCCTTTGTTTTTCTTGTTGTTTTGTGTTTATTTGTAAGTTTGTTCTTACTTTGTCTTTATCGATCTAAGCATTTACATATTTATCTATTTGTCTATCTATCTATCAATCCATCTATCTGCCTTCCGTCCAATCTATCTCTCCATTTCTCTCTTTAGCAGATTGTTTAGTCCCTCCTCTCTCCTTCCATCCCATTTTCTTTTCTTTAGGAAAATTAATTATAGTCCCTCCTCTCTCATTCCATCCCATTTTCTTTTATTTGGAAAAAAAAGTTTTCCCATTATCAAAGTCTAACATAATGACGATAACAATAAAGATAAGAACTAATCAATTGCGAGTTCTTAAACCGCATAAAAAACAATAAAGAAAAATCATACCGGATGAAAAAAATGAAGGAATTAGAATAGAAGCTAAAAATGTAGATGAAAAGGGAGATAGAAATAACAAGATTAAAATTTTTGAGCAAGAAACTTCAAAGGAAGTTTTTTTCTCTCTCTCATTTTCTCACTTTTCTTTTTCTTCACAAAGTC
>NW_020872064.1:591345-592813 GCF_003789085.1 Penaeus vannamei | reverse complement strand
GGGAACGCATCCTAGGAGGCGGCGATCGAAGGCGAGGAGGCGGGTTGGGAACGCACAGCCTTGGAGGGGAGGTCGAAGGCGAGGAGGCGGGTGGGAACGCATCCTAGGAGGGGAGGTCGAAGGCGAGGAGGCGGGTTGGGAACGCATCCTAGGAGGGGAGGTCGAAGGCGAGGAGGCGGGTTGGGAACGCATCCTAGGAGGGGAGGTCGAAGGCGAGGAGGCAGGTGGGAACGCATCCGAATGAGGAGGCGGGTTGGGAACCATCTTGGAGGGAGGTCGAAGGCGAGGAGGCGGGTTGGGGAACGCAGCCCGAAGGCGATGGAACGCATCCGAGGGAGGTCGAAGGCGAGGAGGCGGGTTGGGAACGCATCCTAGGGAGGGAGGTCGAAGGCGAGGAGGCGGGTTGGAACGCATCCTAGGAGGGGAGGTCGAAGGCGAGGGAGGCGGGTTGGGAAACGCATCCTAGGAGGGAGGTCGAAGGCGAGGAGGCGGGTGCGGAACGCAGAGGGCGAATCGAAGGCGAGGAGGCGGGTTGGGAACGCATCCTTGGAGGGGAGGTCGAAGGCGAGGAGGCGGGTTGGGAACGCATCCTAGGAGGGGAGGTCGAAGGCGAGGAGGCGGGTTGGGAACGCATCCTAGGAGGGGATCGAAGGCGAGGAGGCGGTTGGGAACGCATCCTAGGAGGGGAGGTCGAAGGCGAGGAGGCGGGTGGGAACGCATCCTAGGAGGGGGTCGAAGGCGAGGAGGCGGGTTGGGAACGCATCCTAGGAGGGGGATCGAAGGCGAGGAGGCGGGTTGGAACGCATCCTAGGAGGGCGATCGAAGGCGAGGAGCGGGTTGGGAACGCATCCTTGGAGGGGGGATCGAAGGCGAGAGGCGGGTTGGGAACGCAGGAGGGGATCGAAGGCGAGGAGGCGGGTTGGGAAACATCCCGATCGAAGGCGAGGGGCGGGTCGGGAACGCATCCGAGGGCGATCGAAGGCGAGGAGGCGGTCGGGAACGCATCCTAGGAGGGGCGATCGAAGGCGAGGAGGCGGGTCGGGAACGCATCCTTGGAGGGGCGATCGAAGGCGAGGAGGCGGGTCGGGAACGCATCCTAGGAGGGGCGATCGAAGGCGAGGAGGCGGGTCGGGAACGCATCCTAGGAGGGGGGATCGAAGGCGAGGAGGCGGGTTGGGAACGCATCCTTCGAAGGCGGGTCGGGAACGCATCCTAGGAGGGGCGATCGAAGGCGAGGAGGCGGGTTGGGAACGCATCCTTCGAAGGCCGAGAGGCGGGTGGGGAACGCATCCTTGGAGGGGCGATCGAAGGCGAGGAGGCGGGTGGGAACGCATCCTTTCGAAGCGAGGAGGGGAACGCATCCTGGAGGGGGTCGAAGGCGAGGAGGCGGGTTGGGAACGCATCCTTGGAGGGGCGATCGAAGCGAGGAGGCGGGTGGGAACGCATCCTAGGAGGGGAATCGAAGGCG
>NW_020872064.1:578845-583845 GCF_003789085.1 Penaeus vannamei | reverse complement strand
TTACCACTGTTTTTGTTTGTTTATTACCATTATCATTATCATTTTGGTTATTATTGTCATCATTATCATAATGAGAACTATTATTATTTTCATTATAATTAAGATAATAATTATTATCATTACCATTATTATTGTTATTATTACTATTATTATCATTATCGTTTCTGCTATTTATCATCATGGTTATCGTTATTACCAAAATTGCCATCGTGATCATTATCATATTAATAATAGTCATGATAGTGATGCTAATAATGATGATAATAATGATTACTATCATCATAACAAAAATGATAATCACAATATGAATAATAATGATAAAAATGATGATAAGGATATTAAATCAAAATGATAATAATGATAATGATAATAATCATATATAATATACAATGACAATGATAACGATAATAGTAATTTGATAATGAAAAGAATAATAATAATCATATCTATAATGTTACAAATGACAGCAATGATAACGATAATAGTAATTTGATAATGATAAAAATAATAATAACGATAATAATGATGTGTAAAAGCCATAATAATGATGATGATGATAAAGATAAAAGTAACAAAAATGTTTAATAATCATAATGATAATGAAAATATTCATAATAATAGTAATAGTAAATAAGTAATAATAGTAATAGTAATAGTGATAATAATAATAATAGTGATAGTAATAATAATAACAGTGATGATGATGATGATGATGATGATAATGATGATAATAATAATGATACTACTACTACTACCAATAATAATAATAGTAATAATAATTGTAATAATAATAATGATGGTAATAGAAATGGCAACGACAAAGACAATAATGATGATAATGGTAATGATAATAATAATGATGATAAGAATAATGATAACAATAGTAAAAATGATAATATCAATAATGAAAATAACAATAATGATGATATTGATGATATAAGTAATGAAAATAATAATAATGACAATAATAATGATAATATTAAACTGATACTAATAATGATTATCATAATAATAGTATTAATAATACTCATAATAATGATAATCATGATTATAGTAACTATGATAATAATAGCAGTAATAGTAATAATAATGATAATAATAATAATAATAATAATAATAATGATAATAATAATGATGATAATGATAACAACAATAATGCTAATAAGAATATTGATAATGATAATGATAATGATAATGATGACAATAATAATAATGGTAATAATGATAATAAAAATGATAATAATGATAATAGTAATAAGAACAATAATGATAATAGAATAAATAGTAATTCAGCTGATAACAATAATTGGTGGTAGTATTAATGATGATGATAGTAATAACAGTAATAATAATAATAACAGTTAAACTAATAATGACAAAGATTATGGCAATGACAATTGTAATCATAGTCACAATCATGATAATGACAATGGTAGTAATGATAATGATATTAGTAATCATAGTAATAATGATTATGGAAAAATAATACTGAAAATGATAGTAATAATAACAATAAAGATAATTTTATTGATAATGATTATTATAATGATAATAATGATAATAATGATAATAATGATAATAATAATAATAATGATAATAATAATAATAATGATAATAATAATAATAATTATGATAATGAAAATAGTAATAATGATTATGGGAAAAATACTATTGAACATGATAGTAATAAAACAATAGAGATAATGGTAATAATAACAACAATAATAACAGTAATGATAGAAATAATAAGGATGATAATGGTAATAATGATAATGATAATTACAATAGTAATTACAATAGCCAAAAAAAAAAAAAATGATAATAATAATAACGATATTGATGGAAATAATAATGATAAAAATGATGATAGTGATGATAATGATAAAGATGATGATAGTGATAACAATGATAATGATTATTATAATAATAATGATAATAGTAATAATAATAATAATAATAATAATAATAATAATAATAATAATAATATAACAAAAATAAATGAAAATGATAATAATAATAATGATAATAGTAATAATAATAATAATAATAATGATAATAATAATAATGATAATAATAACAACAACAACAATAATAATAACAATGCTAATGATTATAGAAATAATGACATATGTAATAAATATTATCATCATGATATTAGCACTACTAATGATCATAGTAATGATAATGATAAGAAAAGAGCAAAAATTAAAATAAAATTAATAACAGCAATAATAAAAATGAGAAATTGTAGTAACAATAATGATAATGATAACGATAGTTATAATAACAATGAAGGTAAAAATAATAGCATTGGTAATATTGATAATAATGATAGTAATAATGTGGTGTGTGTGTGTGTGTATTCATACATATATATATATATATATATATATATATATATATATATATAATATATATATATATATATATATATATATATATATATATATATATATATATATATATTATATATAATAGTGTAATAGTAAGATAATTATCATAATCTTAAAATGATGATAATCATACTAGTGATAATAATCATTATGATGATGATGATAATCATTGTAATAAAGATAACAATGATAATGATAAAGACAAAAATTATGGTAATAGTAATTATAATAATAAGAGTTATAATAAAAGATAAAAAGAACAATGATAATTATAACAATGATGATGAAATCAATGATAAATGATAACAAGAACATCACAATAATAGCAATGATAATAATGATGGTAATAGTAATAATAATAATGATAATGATAATAATAATGATATATAATAATGTAATAAAATAATGATAATGAAAATGATGAATAAAAATGAATCAAATAAAATAATGAATAAAAAATGATGATAATAAAAATGATGATAAATGAATAAAAATGATGATAATGAAAATGATGATAATAAAAATGAATAGAAATGATAATTATAATGATAACTAGAAATGGTAGTAAAAGTAACATTTGTAATGATAACAATACTAATACCAATAATGATATTTATGATAATATAACGATAATAACATTAATAATAACGGTAATTATAATAATTGTAATGGTAATAAATAATAAAGATAAAAGTAATAATAATAATAATAATAATATAATAATAATAATTATGATAATAATAATGATAATGATAATAATAGTACTAATGGTAATGATTATGATAATAATAGTAATAAAAATAATGATAATAACCATGATAGAAATATTAATGATAACGATAATAAGAATAATGATAATAACCATGATAGAAATATTAATGATAACGATAATAAAAATAATGATAATAATGATAATGATGATAATAATAGTAACAATAATATTTATAATGATAATGATTACGATGATGATAATAATGATAGTTATGATGATAATGATAATGATAATAATGATAAGGATAATTTTGATAATATTACTAATAATTATTTTGATAATAATAGTAATAATATTGGAAATGATGATGATAATAATAATGATAATAATGATAATAATAATAATAATCATTATTAATGTAAGTAATGATAATTATTATAATGCTAATAATGATAATAGTGATAATAATCATAATGATAATAAAAATATAATGATAATAACGATCACAATGATAATATAACAATGATAATAGTAACAATAATGCAGTAATAATGGTAATAACAACAATAAGAGTAACAATGTAATAATAATAACAACAGCATTAACAAAACAACAATAATGAGAATAATGATAATGATAATAATAATAATAATGATGATGAAACTCATAGCTATAATGATGATCAATATGATAATTATGAAAAGAATGATAATAATAATAATGATAGTAATAGTAATGATAATAATAAGAATGATAATAATAAGAATGATAATGATAACAATAATAATAATAATAATGATAATGATGATAATGGTATTGAGGATAATGATAACAATGATAATGATAATAATAATAATGATGGTGGTGATAATGATAATGATAATAATAATAAAAATTATGATATTGATAGTGATAATAAAGATTATTGTAATAATGATAATAATAGTAATATTAATTGTAATAATAATAACAATAATGGTAATAATAATAATAATAATAATAATAGTAATAATAATGATAATAATAATAGTAATAATAATAATAATAATGATAATGATAACAACAATAATAAGGATAATGTTAAAAGTAATGTTAATAACAAGGATGATGATAATGATGATAATAAATAATAGATAATGATGATAATGATAACAATAATGACAATAATGATAATATAATAATAATAATAATAATAATAATAATAATAATAATAATGTAATATGATTATGATACCGATACCAATAATGATAGTGATGATAATAATAATAATCATAATGTTAATAATGACAGTGATGAGGATGAGAATGATAATGATAATAACAGTAATAATAGTTAATAATGATAATAACGGTAACAAAAAAGTAACACTGATAATAATTACAATAATGATGATGATAATAATAATAATACTGCAACTACTACTAATAAAAGTAATGAACATAATAACAAAAAAAGATGATGATAATAATAATAACAATAATAGTAACACTAATGCTGCTGCTGCTATTTCTGAAAATTTTCATGACGCTAATTACGCTGAGACAACATGCATATTAGGGAATTAAATGATGAAAGAAGAGAATTGATACTACCACAAAGTCCTCTTCAATCTCACGCTATTGATTTCAAGAAGGATATCAATAATTCCGCCATTCATTGCACTGGTATATTTAAAATAACAGGATGACGTCATTTAGAAAGAAGGAATTAGGACCGTACAAGAAGAGAAAGAAAGACTGCAACTTGATTCACACATCAACCTTTAATACAAATACTTGTGTACAGTAAATAATAGTTCTTTTTTTTTGTATTTTACTCTCACACGAAGTCACATGAACGTTAACAAAGAAACAGCGCAGTTGACACACCTTAAGAATGGTTGTTGCAAACACTCT
>NW_020872064.1:568845-571345 GCF_003789085.1 Penaeus vannamei | reverse complement strand
GGGGAGAGACATGGACTAAAATATGAGGCAAGTGTACGATAACAAAGAAACGTAATGGGAATTGAGTGAAAGCGGGAGATAGACAGAGAGGAGAGGAGGGCATGAATGAGGGAGAAAAGGCTCTGGTAAGTTTGGCTGTAATGAAGATCGATGAAATGCTGTGGCGGAGGAAGAAAGTCCCCAAATCGTATTTTCTAAACAATAAGAGAAAAGAAGAGAATGGGCGGCCTCTCACCTGATGGGCGGCGGAGAGCAGCGCGGGGTCGAGCGACAGCGCCGGCAGCGTGGGCAGCCTGTCGTACGCAGGAGGATGAAGGCGAAGCGGAGACACGTAGGGCGCCACGCGACACGCCTCGAGGGGCACGCCCACCCCGCCCGAACTGCCGAGGCCCACGCTGCTGGCTGGCATCACGCCCATCGGGGAGGCGGCGGTGGACGACGGGGAGAGCAGCATGCCGGCTGTGGAGGAGGGCGGAGGCGGCGCTCAGTATTCACGCTTGGATATCTGAGCTTACTGGTCACCTCACCAGTGCACGCCAGACACTCACGCAGACACACACAAACACTGGTATAGACACATTTATTGTGTGTATATCTCTATCTACCTATCTATGCATATCTATCTATCTATGTATATACACACATATATATATATAAATACATATATATAAACACACACACAAATACACATATCTACACACATAAACACACACACGCGCAACCACACAAATGCATACATACACGCCACACAAACACAACAAAGTCCATATTCTAAAATAAGGGAAATGAAAAGAACTAACTGGCGTTATACCAACCGACTGTATCTGATTCCTAAATCCCAGCGCATAAATCTCAATCAACTCAGACTGCAACTATCGCAGACTTCACATCTATTGATTAAGTCCAATGAGAAACAACAGATTTTCCAGCGCGCTTATTTTATAACTTCCGTGCCAGTCATCATCATCATTATCTCTCCGTCTATGCCTTTATCATCGTCGGCCTTCTATTTCGCTCTTTAACAGACTTTCTTAATCAGTCGCACGTGGAAAGAAGAAGAAGCGAGAGTGTTGGAACCATCGTCTGGCGCGTTCGAAACCTATCATTGATTCCGACTTCGACTGATATGATTAGCTAATCCCAAGACAACAGAGTGGTCTGACGTCGCTGATTTTCCCTTTTCCGTTCCAAGACGTTCCCTAATCACGAAGAAGAAGAAGAAGAAGAGAGAGAAAAAAATAATCAGGACAGAAGAATCGGACAATGGAAGAGGTAAATGTTGACACAAAGTTCATAATCAAAGTAAAAACAGCGGTCACGTACTCTTGGATCCTTTAAGTTGGAGCGAGAATGTCACAAAATGGCTTCTCCGCTGCGCTTTTGTTTTCCGAGTATCGGACTTAATCACTTAATTCCGTCGAAAGTTTCTTACAGGCGAATTCTCCAGCGAGTCGTTTTCCAAGACGATCATGGAGCTTATTAAAAAAAAACACGTGTATTAATTTTGCGCACGCCCGGTTGACAACGCCATCCGCGCACGATAATGCGAATAATTTTCATAATTTTGATAATTTTGCACTCTCGACGCCATAAACTCGGGATGAAAGTTTGGTAATTAGCTCACTTGCCTGAATATGATTAGCTCGGATTTTCCAGACTTTCGGCATTGTGTACATCCTGCTAATGACATTGTCTCGGCGCCTGGGCATAATTGGATTTGGAGATTATCAGATTAGCAGATTTTCAGATTTCAGGATTTGCATAATTTTGAATCCTTGACTGTTGGGTAAAATGAACGAAGGTCTTTGTGTGCGGCTGATATGAATAAATATGAATAGGTAAAAAAGATTTATTTTTTTATTTATTTTTTATCTCGAGGGAGGTGGGGGGGGTGATGGGAGGGGAGAGGGGGAGGCGAATGAAAAGGAGGATGGAGAAGTAAGAGAGGATAAATAGGGAAGAGGGAGAGAAGGAAAGAAAAACGGGAAGTAGGATGGTAAATAGGAGGCAAATAAGGAGGATAGGGGAGGGAAGGAGGAAAAGAGAGGGAAAGAGGAAAAGAGAAAAAAAGTGGAGGAGAGAGAAGAGAAACGGAGGGGTGAATAATAGGTGGAAAGGAAGGGGGAGGAAAAGGGAGGCAAATGGTGTGGGAGTTGGAGGAAAAACAAGAATTCAAAGAAAATGATAATAAAAAAAACAACTATCTGGGAAATAAAAGGTAGGTGAAAAAAAGATGAAGTAAAAAACTAGAAAAAAAGGTCGAGGAAAAAAATGCAAAAGAGGGAATTAGGAAATGATGTGTTCAGTTTGTACACACTCACACACACATTTATATATAAACACATATATACATACATATATATACATATATATCCAGAGTGAAGATATATATGTATATATATATATATATATATATATATATATATATATATATAAATGGATATATATACATATATATTCAAATATCTATTCATATATATATATATATATATATATATAT
>NW_020872064.1:556345-561345 GCF_003789085.1 Penaeus vannamei | reverse complement strand
AGTCTTTCTTATGGTTGGGGGTTGGGGTCTACGGATATGAGCTTATGGTCTTATTTCATTAGCGAGTATCATCAGATCATATATATTCACGAGCGTTGAGAATATTCGCAATACGGTGGTTAGTCTATCATTAGCAGGGCCTAATGAAAGATGAGTTGCCATAATATCATAGTCTTATTTGAGTGGCTGCGAGTGAGTGAGCATACAAGCTGGCCCATTCTGTATTAATATTCTTTTCGGAGATAGTGGATATTATGGTGTGAGGGGCCTACCTCACGATCGACTATAGAGTACACTCAGTTATCTATATATTATATAAATGGTTATTAGTTGTTATTGCTGTTAGTTATATGTTAACGTTTATTTATATAGTTACAAAAATAGTATATGTTATCTGTGGTATATCGTTATGACGTTTATTTTATATAGAGTTACAAAAATGTAACTTTACAATATGTGTGTATATGGTATTATATGTTATAGAAATGGCTATGTTATTTGAGAGTTTTTATGAAGCAAGATTTGCAAAATGCATTAAAAAAACCCCTCGGCCCTAACTGTCTCTTTAATAACTCAACTCATAAAACACTGTGCCAACATATTCATCAGCAGGGGTGGCTATGCTCCAGCAGATAGATTTTCATAGGGAGAATACACGAAGTAAAGTAGAAAGAGAAAGAGATAAGAGAAAGAAGAAAAGAGAAAGAGAAGAGAAAGAGAAAGTAGAAAGAAAAGAGAAAGAGACAAGACGAAAGGAGAGAGATGAGATGAGAGAGACAGAGAGAGAGAGAGAGAGAGCGAGAAGAGAGAGTGACGAAGGTATTATTATACACAAGCTTAATTGATGTATTGAGGCAGAGAGGAGAGAGAGAGAGAGAGATGAAAAAGACAGAGAGAGAGAGAGACGAGAAACAAGAAGGAAAAGATAACAAGGAAAAATGAATATATAGAGAACAGAATGATGTATTATAGAATGATAGAGACAACACAATGTGCATTAATCATATAAGATGACAGTACATCATGGTAATTAAAAATTGATAATGATGAAAATAATATTCAATAAAAAAGAAATAATAATAATCAAGTGTAAAAGAAGCCCCAAAAAAAGAGAAAAGAACAAGTAAAAAAAGAGAAAAAGGGATAAATAAACTAAAAGGCGCGGAAAACGACAAGAAAATATTAATTAAAGACAAGAGGACCTCAAGGGAAAAAATAAGAACCCAAGGAGCATGAATATACTCAAATCACCAGAAAAAATAACAAACAGGGAAATGACGAGGCGGAAGGGACAAATCTAAAATGAGCAGCATGCACACCAACACGGCATCTGGCGAAACCTGGCTTATCAGTAGGTCCTCATTTACAAAAAACAGGCAGGTACCCATTACACGCTAAGTTAATGCTGTGTCACTTTAGCTGTGCTGTGTGTGATGTGTATATGTGCGCCACGTGGTCCCTTGCGTGTGAGCGTGCGCCATGAACCTCACGTGCAGTACACACTACCAGCGTACGACGGGCTTGGATATCACATTAGGTCATGCACGCACCCCTCGAGAAAGGCATCATAGATCAACCAATGGTCCTACTTCGAGATCCCACTCGGCCTGGGTGCGTTGCGAGGCTGGACACGCCAACAGATAATTAAGTAGATATGGGAGGGCCTAGTTGGAATAGTGTTAGAACGCAAGTACCAAGCCGCCGCACAGCGTTGCTACTGATGTGGGCCGGTAGGGGGGCCAAGGGCAGGGGGGGCCGAGGGGAAAGCGGGTGGGAAGCAGTGTTGCCCAGAGGCCACGAGGGAGCACAAGAGGCGGGGGTGAGAGGGGTGTGCACGAAGGTAGAGACAGAGGAGCGCTGGTGCACGCGCGCTCTCAAAGGGGCGGAGGTGCGCGAGAGCATGACTCGCCGCAGGGACAGAAGATGAAGTGTTATTGTCTCTATGTTGTATTTGCTTGGAGGAGAGTGGACCTGAGGTATAGCAAACAGTGCCAGGAATACGGAGGGTGCGGCATGACGGTTGCCAGGTTAGAAAGGAGACTGCCAGGAATATCGCCAGGGTGGGTGAGATGGGACGGTGCCAGGCTGTTAAAAGGACAGTGCCAGGGATACGGCAGGGTGGGCATGACGGTGCCAGGGTTCAAGCCAGGCGGTGGAGTTTGCCAGTGTTAACAAAGGGTGGGCTTGACGGTGCAGTATTAGGAACAGGGTGGGCAGGAATAAGGCAAGGTTATAAGCTGGGGCAACATTAGGTCAAGACAGGGTTTGCATGGCAGCGGAAAGGGTTGATTTGGCAGGGGGGGGGGGGAGGCGCAGTACAAAGTAACCATGATGTCGATAAATGATACAGCGAAAATGGCGTTATAAATATAAATGGGGAAAAAAAATATGAGATTTCAAAACGGTGCGCGGGGGTGATGGCGAAAATTAATGAAACTACAAAAGCAACTGCAATAAAAAAATACGGTGATAATAACAGTAAAGACTGAGTAATAATGATGAATTTTTTAAATCGGAGATATAGATATATTGAGATATTTCCTCCTCCCTCCTCCTCCTTTCTCTCCTTTTTTCTCTCTCCTCTCTCTCTTTCTCATCTTCCCTCCTCCCTTCCTCCTTCCATCCCTCCTTTCCTCCTTCCCCTCACCCTTCCTCCTTCCTCCTTCCCCTCCTCCACCCTCTCACCCTCCGCATCTTCTCCACCTAAACACTCCTTCTTGAAGTACTGACACTCCAGCAGCCTGAGAGATGCTGAATCACGTGCTCACGTCATGGTAGCTTAGGGGGGGCGGGGCCGGAGGAGAGAAAGAGGAGAGAGAGAAGAGAGAGAGAGAGAGAGAGAGAGAGAGAAGAGAGAGAGAGAGAGAGAGAGAGAGAGAGAGATGAGGAGTAGAGTGAGAGTGAGAGAGAGAGAGAGAGAGAGAAGAGAGAGAGAGAGAGGAGAGAAGAGAGAGAAGAGAGAGAGAGAGCAGAATGGAAAGTCTCCAGAGAAAAAAAAAGAGAGAGAGAGAAAGAGAAAGAGAGAGACGAAAGGAGGGAAAAGGGGAGGAGGGAGGGAGGGAGGGAGGGAGAGAGAGAGAGAATAAGGCTAGAGAAGAGAGTGAAAAACAGAAACAAGATAAAAGAAAGAAAATAAAAAACAAACAGATGCGCGCTAAAGGAAAAAGGGGTGGGGTGTGGGGTGGAGTAAAGGAGAGAGGGAGGGGGAAGTAGGCGGGCGTCGTTAGTGAGGTGAGTGGGGAAGAATAAGGGAGCAGGGGGGGGTCGAGGAGTTAGGGTGAGAGAGTGGTAGGGGGCGAGCGATTGGGGAGGGAGGGGAGTAGGGAAGAGGGAGTGAGGAGGGAGGGAGGAGGAGGGAGGGAGGGAGTACGAGGAGTAGGAAGGAGAGGGGTGGGCGGAGTTTGGGAGGGAGGGGCGTGGGGAGGGAGGGAGGAGGAGTGGGGAGGGAGGGAGTAGGGAGTGGGGGAGGGCGGAGGTGGAGTCGACGACGAGATAACTTGTCAGAGAGGACAATGGCGATGTCAGTCCCCGTGATTGGGAACGATGGACCTCCAGGCTTGCCCAGATTGTCTCAGTCACGGGGGGAGGGGAGGGGGAGAAGGGAGGGAAGAGGGGGGATAGGGAGAGAAGTGAGGGAGGGGGGGGGCAATTTGGGTGAGGGGATGGGCAAGTTGACGGGTGAGGAGAGAGTGAGGGAGGGCTGGTATTTGGTGGGAAAGGGGGAAGGAAGTTGAGAGAGAAGGGGCGAAACGGAAGAGAAAATGATGAGGGAAGAAGCAAAAAGGTGAGGGAAGTTAGAGAAGGAGAGGGTGAAAGGAAATGAAGGGAGAGGGTGATATGTGAAAGGGAGAGGGCGATGGGAGGGAAGAGGGGAAAAAGGTGAGGGGAAGGATGTGGTATTCGGTTGGTGGAGATAACAGATGGCGAAAGGGGAGGGAATGGAGAGAGGGAGGAGGAGAGAAGCGAGAGGGAGGGGAAAAAAGAGTTCTTTCTCAGTGGGAGGAGAGAGGGAAAAGCGAGTGGGCTGGGAAAACGCTCAGCGGGAGGAGAGAGGGGGGAAGGGAGAAGTGGGAGGTGCTGTTAAAAAGAAGGAATTGGGGAAGACGAATGAGAGAGAGAGAATGAATCTGGGGGAGTTTTTCTCTCGGTTGGGGAAGTGAGAAAGGGAGAAAGGGAGGAAGGGAGAAGGAAGAAAGGAGAAAGGGAGAGGGAGGGAGAGAGGAGGCTGCTTTTCGGTTTTCAGACCACGAGATGAGAGAGGAATAGGCGAAAGGAGGCAAAGGGTTGTTGAATATACAAAGCGTCGAACGAAAGAAAGATGAAAGAAGAAATATTACGAAGCAAATGAAACGAGCAGATAATCCGCGAAGCCACACAAGAGGCAAGCCAAAGATCCCACATCCTGAAGTGAACAAAGGAAATTCACACAGAAGGATATTACAACAGAAGAATCTACGGTAAAAATCTTCCAACCGACTAAAAGAAGTTTACAAAAATGAAATCACAAAGATGATAACGGACAAAAGAAAATGGCGCGGTGTACCTTCCGTCCCCGGGGGAACTTTACTAAAAAAAAAAAAAAAAAAAAAAAAAAAAAAAAAAAAAGGAGAGGAAAGAAAAAAAACTATCGAATAAAACGATATAAAAAACAAACAGAAAAACGCAATTGGCTTAGAGGAAAATGGGTCCCGAGGGCTGGCGAGGAAACGGCCGTGATTGAAGGAAGAGGATATTCAAAACGCGAAGGAAAAAAGTGAAATGGATAAGGGAAAAAACACACACACAAAAAAAAACAATTTCTGTATATGGAAATATCTCTGACTCAAAAGCAAAAAAAGATGCAGAATGAGAAAATAAAAAAAACTGAAATAGAATTGATGAGATATATGTACTATATGTTAAGGCTTGTTATAGTAAGTGTACATGTAATGTATTCCTTATTTTCAAAAGAGAGAGAGAAGAGAGAGAAAGAGAGATGAGAGAGAGAGAGAGAGAGGAGA
>NW_020872064.1:541345-548845 GCF_003789085.1 Penaeus vannamei | reverse complement strand
TTGCAAAGAGGTATATATCTAACATCTCTTTGGTGGAAAGGACATCGCGTTTATGACCCAAAACGGCAAATGAAGGAAAAATGAAAGCATCAGAACGCGAGCCCCCTCACGGCCACCCTCCCGCCACGAGGAAGAGTCGACAGCCATCATGAAGACAAATATGGCGGATTATCTGAGGAAAATCGAGGATAATTTAAGGGAACTCCTGGCCTCATGTCAAGGGTCATATATTTCCGACAATTATCTTCCTAGTACGCAACTATATGGGTTAACATTTGTTCCGGAGAGAGCGTGCGAACGGGAGAAAATTGCTGAGATGAGAATGTCGTTGCGTTACAAGCACATATTTTTGCGACATTATCTCCAAGTATAAGTAAAAATATAGCAATTCGAGCTATAGAAAACGCGAATGAATAGAGGTAAAATAAGAATTAAAAGACCAAAACGATGAAAATGGAGAATTTACAATAAAAAAGAAGAAAAAGAAAAAAAGACGAAAAATGAGTCGCAATCAACTTTGAAAGAGAACACAAAATTTGTCTCAAGTTCCTTCAGGACACTCCCTCCAGACCTCCTTTTCCTCCTCCTCCTGCCGGTCCACCACCGCTCAGATTTACCGGCATTCTGACGCCTCTTAACGACCCGATCTGCCCTCCTCAGTTGCCGACCATTTTGGCTGCCAAATTACATTACAGAGAGAAAACGGCTGTCTCAGGGAAAACGGGAACAGCCACCGGAGGGGAGGGGTGACTGGGAGGGGGGACGAGGAGGAGGAGGAGGAAGAGAGGAGGAAGAGGAGGAGGAGGAGGAGGAGGAGGAGGAGGAGGGGAGGAGGAGAGGAGTGAGGAGCAGGGAAGGAAGAGGAGGAGGAGGAGGAGGAGGAGGAAGGAGGAGGAGGAGGGAGGAGGAGGAGGAGGAGGAGGAGGAGGAGAGGAGGAGGAGCAGGAGAGAGCAGCAGGAAAAGGAGGAGGAGGATGATGATGATGATGATGAGAGGAGGGGGTATTACTACAGTGAAAAAAGGGAGAGCAGATGTAATGCCGAAAGAAAGAAGTGAGTATTAGTGTAACACAACGAGAAAAAATGGGAGGGTCGATATAACAGAAAATGAAGTGTTGGGAGGTTGATATAAACACAGGTAGAATAGCGAGAGAAGATGAAGTGTTGGTAAAATGGGAGAGTAAATATATAATCAGAAAGAAAGAGAAAGTATATCTATGGAAGGATTCAGAAAGAGAATATAAATAAATATATATATATATATACACACACACGCATACATATGTACATTCATACATATATACCCCCCCCCACACACATACACAGACACACATATAATATAATATTTCAAGAAGGCGGAATGTTGATGACGATGATGATAATGATAATGATGATAGTTATGATAATAATAATAATAGTGATAACAGCAACAGCAGCAACAATAATGATAGTAATATTGATAATGACAATAGTATTGCCAATAGTGATACTAATCATCATGACAATAGCAATAATAACAGCAACAAGAACAATAATGATGATGATAATAATATTAATGATGACGATGATAATGATGATAGTAATAATGACAATAGAAATATGATAACGATAATAGCTACAAAATGATGTTGATAATATGAACAATAATAGATGATGATTATAATGATAATGATAATTACAATGATAATCAGTGTTAGTGTTATTAAATTGCTGTACTATATCACTACTATCATTCTTATCTACAATGACGGTAGCAATGATATCAATGATACTGATAACAGAAATAAAATAATGAGGGTAATAATGATGACACTGATAATAATGATATTGATGATGATAACTATGATAATGATCATAATAATAATTACAGTAGCAATAACGATGATAACAATATAACAATAACAATAATGATAATAACAAAATAACATTAATAACAATAATGATAATAAAAAATAACATAACAATAATGATAATAACAAAGTAACTTTAATAACAATAATGATAATAACAAAATAACATTAATAACAATAATAAGGAAAACATAGAAATAATTGACAATGATAACAACAACTATCACAGTTACCGTTGTCTTTATCGTTTATGAAATTACTTTTATCACCGTCACCCTTCGTCTTCGCAATCTCTGTGACTAATATCGCTGTAAATGTCGTTATCGCTATTATCTCATCCTTTACTTGTTATCATTATCGCTATTCTTAGTCATGTTATCAATATTACCTTCATGGATATCATTATCATTCCTGAGGTATTAAGCACAATCTCAGTCTTGTTCTTGTTATCATTACTTGTACAACAATATTTTTTTGTTATCAGGATCATTATAATTATAATTAGAGTCATTTGTATTATTGTAGCTTAGTATTCCTGCTTTTATTATGATTACTTTTGCCTTTGTTATCATTGCTACTATTAATATGTTTATTGATGTTGTTATCACTAGCTTTATTACCGGTAGAAATATTAGCAATATCATCATAATTAATATAATTGAATATTGGAATTATCGTCATTATAATAATTATGACTGAATATTGTAATAATTATGATAATTGCAATCTTGATAATCATAATCATCATCGCTGTCATAGTATATAATGGTTATCATCACCGCCGTTATCATATTATCAAGTAGCATTAATATTTTTATTGTTTGATCAGATTATTAGAGAAATCATAAACAAGCTATCGGTGACAATTTTGATGATGAGCATAATGATGATGATGACGGTGATGTTAATGGTGATGATGATGGTGATAGTGCTAATGATGATAATGATAATAAACATGACAATGATAACATCAATAATGATGAAGAGGATGATAATAATATTAATAATTGCCATTATTATTATTATTAAATTTTTTATTCATATTGCTATCATTGTTATTAATATCACTATTATTACTATAGATTTTATCATTATCATCAGTATTGTTTTTGTTGTTGATATGATTATTATAATTATTATTATTGTTATTGTTGTTGTTATCATTACCATTATCATCACTATTATTAGCATTATTGCTATCATTATTCTTATTATTTTCATCTTATTCTTGCTATCAATGTGATCATCATTATTATTATTATCATTATTACTATAATTATTGTTTTTAAAGTTATTGTTATCATTATCATTATTATTGATATTACTATCATTGTTATTCTATCGTCATTGTTATTATCTTTATTATCATTATGATTATATCATTATTATTATCCTAATTATTATCATCATTTTATTACCAACATTATTACATTTATTATCACTATTATTAGCATTATTACCATAATTATCATTATAACTGTCATCACTCTTATTACTTGTATTATCATTATTGCTGTAATCGTTATTACAATCATTGTTATCATTATCATTATTATTATTATTATTGCTATTGCTATTATCATCATCTTTATTATCATTATTATTATAGTCATTATCATAGTTGTTGTTATCATTATTACTGTTATTATTACTATTACCATTATCTTTATAATTATTATTAATATCATCATGACTATTATTGTTATTATCATCATGATCATCAGTATTAATGTTATTATAATCTCCATAGTTATTATCATTATTGCTACTGATATAATATCATTATCACCATTATTAACATTATCATCATTATTTTCATTAATATTATCATACTAACTGATACAATTATCAGAATTATTATCGTTACTATCATCATTACTGTTTTCACCATTATCCTTATTATCAATATTATTACTATAATAACTAGCATGATAAATTTCTAGATCACTGCCTACGCCATTATAATTATTACTTGCTTTAACATTGTCTATAGTAATCACTTACCTTTAATTCATTGACACTGACAATGATAGTTATAATGATAATGATAACAATAACAATAATAATGATGAAAGTAACAATAATAATGATATAAATAATGATGATGATGATCATATTACCATGTCAAGACGAAAATTAATCCTTATTATCAATCTGTGCAATTGATAAATTCACTTGCAATGTTTAAGCGTATAGTATGTCTGCATGTGTGTATTATCGCTCCCTGTTGTTTTTATCTATATCATTATGGTTATCATCATTATGGATTATTTTTATTATCATAATTATCATTAACCACTATCTTCTTCATTACTTTAACAGAAAATGTAAAAATGATCTTTTTACTAATGTAATAATTACCTTCTCGCTGATATCATTCTTCCTTGTGGGATTACTTATCCGAAGGCCAGTGAGATAATATTTACGTAGGTAATAAGCCTAAGCCAGGGGTAAATCCACCTCCTTATCCCTCTCCCTCTCTTCCTTTCTCTAACTCCTCGTTTCTTCATTTCGCTTCAAGTCTTAGATTGCTTCTAATCTCCCCTTCGCTTCCCCTTCCTCCTCCTCCTTCCGCTTCTCCTCCATGTTGCTCTATGTCGGTGTTTCACGGCTCGCTGGCTCACCACATGGCCTCCTCTTCATCCTCTTAAAGCATGCGAGACATCATGGCTCCCGAAAAATACTCGAGGCTCAACCAGAACCACTCAGGAATTCTTGAACGTTGCTAAATCTAAATACGAAAGAGATTCTATATTTTACCTTGCCACGGGCCTCACGCCGAGGGGTGCCATGGGAATATCATCCCTTTAGCCCCATCCCGATAAGGATCAAATTCCCCTCCGAACGCGGCCTAATACCCTAAGTTCCCCGGGCTCCGTCACCGTAAATAAAACTCGCCGGGATACGCTTGGAAAATGGCTGAATAAATACTCATAGCTTGGGTTTGTATCATAGCCGAGGAGGAGCCGCGCCGCGCATCATGATGAGTTAAAGTTTAGCTCTGTCTTCGTCCCTCCTCGCCCTCTCCTACCCCTGCCCCCTCCCCTTCGGCGGTCAGGTGCTCCCCCCCCTCACTTTCTTTATAGAGTGGATGACTCTATTTGTCAACACTTGCATGCTGGCTTCTCATTCCATCTATTCTCCCAACAGCCAATTTTCTCTCGAAATGAGAACTCCCGCCACCCAGCACCCCCGCCTGCAGCATCAACCACATTCCAAACTTGATAAACCATTGATATCATAACTACCAAACAAAAATTAGTAGACATTCTATCGCCCTCTAACTCTACACAAACAAATGGATAAATGTACAAGAAAAAAATGCTTCTTTCCCCTGACTGAAGCGAAAGAGGAGTACCTGCACTCTGGCCTCCGAGAGACCCAGGCGCTGCGACAGCTCCTCCCTCATGAAGGCGTCCGGGTAGTGGGTCTCGTCGAAGAGCCGCTCCAGTTCGTTCAGCTGTTCGAGCGTGAAGTTTGTACGTGACCGTCGCTGTTTCACCTGGGGGGGAAGAGATGTAAAGTGAGGGAGAAAACGGGGAGCAAGGCGTGGAATGCGGTTGGAATAGACGAAATACAAGGGATAAGGAACAGGTGTAATGATACGGGCTCAGAGACTACGAGAAAGAAGGCCTTGTGTGGATCCCAAGAGCCATCCATCTTCATCACGTCAGTATAAAAGCCAAGAAGTCCAAACGGGAAGGAAATCAAGCTGCTCCGCTTTCTATGAGCCTCGCGAGAACCCAAGAACCAGCACCGCCTTTTTAGAGCGAAGAGAAAACTCCCGACGAAGACCTACCTTCTGGTGTGAAGATTCCTCTCGCGTCTCGTGCTCTCTCTTCCCTTGGCTTGGCTGGGTCATGGGCGTCGGCGTCTGTGAAGGGGTTGTGGGCGTAGGCGTGCTGACGGCTGTGGGCGTGGACTGGGCCGGGTTGTCATCCTCTACTTTGACGTTGAGTCCTGCTGAGGCGGAAAGAATGGTATTAGACGACTGACGCGTTCAGCGGCTGTCACTCGGGGCGCCGTGAGTGTGAGGATTCTGGAAGTAATCCGAAGAGACTTTTGTTTGGAATTCCGTTGGTGGGGGAGCCTTAACGGCCAGGGAGGGGGGGGGATGTTATGATTTTTTTTTTTTGAATCATGATAAGGTAACTTTGCATTAATGCACTGATAATCATATCAATAATGATGATGATGATAAAAAAAACAGAAATAATAACAATAATGATAGTAATGATAATGCTAATAGTATTGATAATGACAGTAGTAATGATAGTGGTAATAATCATGATGTTAATGATAATAATACAAATGATATTAATGACACTAATGGTAGCAATGATAATGAAAAATACCACCACAACCAACAGCAAAACAACAACATCAATAATGATACCACTAATAGTGATAACAATAATGAAAATAGAAATATTAATAATAATGATAATAATGATACTAATAACAGTAATAGTAATGATAATAATAGAGATAATAATGATGATACTAATAACAGTAATAATAATGGTAATGATAAAAATAATAATGATAATACTAATACAGTAATATGTTAATAATAATTATAATAATGAAAATAATTATTATCATCACTATCATAATGGCGATGATGATGATAATGAGATAATAATAATCACCATTATCATTATCATTGGAGTTGTTACTGGTATTCTTATGTTAATTATGATCATAGACATACATACATATATATGCATATGTAGGTATATATATATATATATATATATATATATATATATATATATATATACACACACACATATGTATACATATATATATATAATATATATTATATATATTATATATATATATATATATATATATATATATACATATGCATATATATGTATGTGTTTATGATCATAATTAACATAAGAATACCAGTAACAACTGATGATAATGATGATGGTGATTATTATTATTATTATTATTATTATTATTATTATATATATATATATATATATATATATATATATATATATATATATATATATACGTATGTATATGTATAAATGTATATATATACATATATATATATATATATATATATATATATATATATATATATATATATATATATATATATATATATATATATATATATTATATATATATATGTATATTCATATTTAGATACGCATACATATATACATACACACACAAATATATATGTACACATATTTACATATATTACATACATATATACATATATTGTATGTACTGGGTGTGCGTCACAGAGGCGAACAAATCTAAGGATCTCATTTATCACATTTAACTTACTGAAAAAGAATCTCTCCGAGCACAAAATCCTCATAACAAGCGAATCCCACTTTTCCAGAACCCAACACAACAACAACAACAACAACAACAGCAACAACAACAGAACTGCATAGGCCTCCCCTCCCGCGCAGTAGGCCTCCGTAACTTGCGAGAGCGCCTTGGCTACAGAATCAATAGCCCGGGCATTATGAGTGTTCTCCAGACTACAGCCGTCACTAATAGAATTACCGCAGCTTATGCCATCCCGTGGTCAGAGATTTTCGTGGGTTTTTCTTTATTGCGATTAAAAAAAGAAAGAAAAATAAACGAGGTACGTGTGGTTATGTTGTTTTTGGGT
>NW_020872064.1:521345-533845 GCF_003789085.1 Penaeus vannamei | reverse complement strand
TGTATCTGCATGTGCGTGTGTGTGTGTGTGTGTGTAATGTGTGTGTGTCTCTGTCTCTGTCTCTGTCTGTGTCTCTGTCTCCTCTATCGCTCACGCACTCTCACTCTTGTCTTTTTTTGTATATGGTCATGGATTATAGAATCAATTCATGCCCACGGAAGCTAAGAAATATGAATAAAATACCGACGATAGGAATATCCTCCCACTATCAAAACATCAAGATCTTTACAAACACCAACACTGAAAGCTTCGAAATCACATCGAAATTCTTTGTCCTAACAGAGGGAAACTTGGAGGACCTATACAAAGTATCTTTTTATCATAGGTGCCCATCAAATCTACTTTACTCTAGTACTAACAATGGCAGCGTTTATGAAATCAATGAGGATGATGCCGATAACCCTAACAGTGGCAAGAAAAGGATAACAATAAGAGGTGATATGGAAACCAACAGCGACCAAAAGCAGCGACGATGATGATGCTTATAATATTCCTCTTCGGCAGCTAGTAGATGTCCTTCTGCATCTCGAGTCGTGATCAGGACTCGAACCCATCGCGGGCAATGGTAATCATGATAATAGTAATTATATCAACATTATCATTCATTATACTATTATAGAGAGAGAGAGAGAGAGGGAGAGAGAGAGGAGAGAGATGAGAGAGAGAGAGAGAGAGAGAGAGAGAGAGAGAGAGAGAGAGAGAGAGAGAGAGAGAGAGAGAGAGAGAGAGAGAGAGAGAGAGAGAGAATGAGAGAGAGGGAGAGAGAGAGAGACAGACAGACAGACAGAACAGAGACAGACAAACAGAGATAACGCCAGTCAGACAGACAAACAAACAAACGACAGACATTCAGACAAAGCATTAACAAGATAGCGTGAATCAATAGCAATAGAGAAAATATATGCGATTGTGTTCTCGGCCTTAAACATTCTCGATTTCTTTGCAATTACATGAGAAAAAAAATATTCATTCCATTTTACAAGAAAATACGTGATGATGATACAAGCGAAAGAATCGATTAAAAAAGATTAAGAACGATAAAAATAATGATGCCGACGATTGTTGTTTTTGTTATTGTTGCTATCATTGATATTTTTTTAGATAAAAACTGTCCTTCTGTTATTTTAGATATTGTTATTATAATTCCTAATATCTTTATCATTACTCTTTATAGACTACTGGTTTGTTAAAATTTTGCAAGGCACGACCCAGTGAATATTCGTATATAAAGACATGCATATACATAGAAATAAATGCATAATTGTCTATCTATCTATATATATATATATATATATATATATATACATTTATCTATCTATCTATACCGTAGATATACATGTCTAGACTGATAAAAAGGCATATATTTCAACATATACATAGAAAGAAATGCATATCTGTCTATCTACCAGATATATATACATTTATCTATCTATCGACTTCATTAACATTATTATCTTTATTATTATCATTATTGTTAAAATTATTATTACCTTATCATCATCATTATCATTATCATCATTACTATTATTATTGCTATTATTGTTATTATTATCATTATTATTATCATTATTACTATTATCATTATTATTAACATTATTATCATTACTATTATTATTATCATATATCATTATTATCATTATTATCATTATTATATTATTACATTATTGTTTATTGTTATTATCATTGTTATTATTATTATCATTATTATTATTATTATTATTATTATTATTGTTATTATTATCATTATCATTATCATTATTATTATTATTACTACTATATACTATTATTATTATTATCATTATTATTATTATTATTATTATTATTATTATTATTTATTATTATTATTATTATTATTATATTATTATTATTATTATTATTGTTATTATTATTATTATTATTATTATTATTATATTATCATTACTATTATATTTTATTATTATTATGATTATCATTATAATTATTGTCACTATCATCATCATCATCATTAATGTTATTATTATAATTATTATCATCATTGTTAAAATCGTTACCATTACCATTATTGTTATTATCATTGTCATCATTATTATTATTATTATTATCATTATTATCATTGTTAATATTATTACTACTATTACCATTACTATTACCATTATCATTATATTTACCATTATCAATGTTATTATCAGTTTTTTACTATTATGATTCTTGTGATATTTATTTCTGCTTATCATTATTGTCATTATCATCATTATCATTAATATTGTTGTTATTATCGTTGTTATTATTATTATCATTATGATCATTAACTTCATTAACATTATTATCTTTATTATTATTATTGTTAAAATTATTATTACTTATCATCATCATTATCATTATCATCATTACTATTATTATTGCTATTATTGTTATTATTATCATTATTATTATATTATTACTATTATCATTATTATTAACATTATTATATATTATTATTATTATTATCATTATTATCATTATTTATTATTATCATTATTACATTATTGTTATCATTGTTATTATTATTATCATTATCATCATTATTATCATTGTTATTATTATTATTATTATTATTATTATTATTATTATTATTATTATTATTATTATTATTATTATTATTATTATTATTATTATTATTATATTATTATTATTATTATTATTATTTATCTATTATTATTATTATTATTATTATTATATATTATTATTATTATTTATTATTATTATATTATTATTATTATTATTATTATTATTATTATTATTATTATTATTATCATTATTATTATTATATTATTGTTATTATTATTATTATTATTATTATTATTATTATTATCATTATCATTACTATTATCATTTTTATTATTATTATGATTATCATTATGATTATTGCCAGTATCATCATCATCAACATTAATGTTATTATCATCATTATTATTATCATCCTTGTTAAAATCGTTGCCATTACCATCATTGTTATTATCATTGTCATCATTATTATCATTATTATCATTATTATCATTGTTATTATTATTACTACTATTATTATCATTACTATTACCATTATCATTATATTTACCATTATCAATGTTATTATCAGTTTTTTACTATTATGATTATTGTAATATTTTATTCTGCTTATCATTATTGTCATTATCATCATTATCATTAATATTGTTGTTATTATCGTTGTTATTATTATTATCATTATGATCATTATTGTTATTATTATCATCATTTTCATTATAATTGTTATTATTATCATTGTTGTTGTTGTTATTATCATCATCATTATTATTATTGATTTTACTATCATTATTATTACTATCATGTCTAACCATCATTATCATTATCATTATTGTTACCATTCTTGTTGTTGTTATTATGATTATTTTCATTATTGTCATTATTTTTATCATTATAATCTTTATTATCAGTATTATAAGTATCATTATCATCATTATTATTTTTATCATTATTCTTTGTCATTATTATTATCGATACCATAATTGTTTTTATTATCACATCATCATTAATTTTTATTATCCTTATTATCATTATCATATATATTTATTATTTTTTACTATTACTATTATCATTATCATCATTATATTATCCTCATTGTCATTATTAATGTTATCATTATCATTATTACTATCATCATTATCATTAACATTACAATCGTTGTTTGTATATGTTTAATGACCGATTTTGTTAAACATACACGTTCATTTTCATAACAAAAATATAAAAGATTTTATTCGCTAAAAATGGTAAAACCGCTCTTGAAAAAGTTGATTGGTAAAAGATTATGCAAGTGACACGAATACGGATGATTTAAACGGATGGAAAAGCAATAAGTCTTGTTTCTGGTCATGGTCACCTTGCTTGTCTCAATCAAAATAAGGCAAAGACTTAGGTGAAGATGGTGAGGTTACTTAAATGCACACAAACGCACTTACAAGCGAACACACATACAGGCAATCACACATACAGGCAAACAACATACAGGCAACACACATACAGGCAAACACACATACAGGCGAACACACATGCAGGAAAACACACATACAGGCGAACACACATGCAGGAAAACACACATACAGGCGAACACACATGCAGGAAAACGCAAATACAGGCAAACACACATACAGGCAGGCAAACACACATACACATGCAAACACACATACAGGCGAACACACATGCAGGAAAACACACATACACACATACAGGCAAACACACATACAGGCAACACACATACAGGCAAACAACACATACAGGCAAAACACACATACAGGCACACACACACAGGCACACACAACAGGCAAACACACATACAGGCAAACACACATACAAACAAATACACAATACAGCAAACACACACAAACACAAACACATACACACACACACATATGCCAAAAAAAACACAGACACACATACAAACCACACACGCACACACGCCCCCCCCCCCACCTTCTCCCACAAACACACAGTCAAACACGCGCACATGTACAATACGCCCATGAGTATATCCTGAGGGCGAAGGGACAGGTTTGCTACACTAGGGCGGTAGGTGGGTGGGGAGGGTGGGGGGGGGCTAACGACAACTCTCCCCCACCCCTTTTTAAGAATTCCAAGGGCCATCAAACGCTTTAATGTAACGTAATTCGCACCCTTATGTGATAATCTGGAATGGAGAGGGATTGTTCACTGTCGCCTGAGATGATTAAAACGGATATGAATATTGGAATCTATATTTTTTATTTCTTTTTTATGGTTATTTTTTTACGGTTGTTCTTGTTGTCTTGTTTCTGTTTCAGGATTTAATACTAAATTTATCGACGTATTTTCATTTTGTCTAGTATTAGCAAATGCATAATCTACATACATTAGAAAACACACATGAACTTACAGATATAGAGACTTACACACTCACACACACGCACATACACATACTCAGATAAATATATCTACACACACACACACAGGCACTTACAAACACACACATACATACACGTACACACATACATCCACATACACACATACGCACAAACACACACATACATACACATACACAAACGAACATATAACACAACACACACATACGCACACGTACAAACACACACACATACACATACACACACATACACATACACACATAAACACGCACAAACACACGCATACACACGCAAATACAACTTTTTCTATTTATCCCATTGCCCTCTCCCCCTCTCTCTTATTGCTGTATTATGTATACTAATCGTGTAATAGTTTGTTAATCAATCTGATGTAATTTTCGGATAAGCTCACATCTGGAGGTGCCCCGCGGCCTGAGGGGGGGGGGGGGGGGAGAGAAGGGGAGGATACGGAGGGTGGGTCAGGAGAGGGAGGAGGGGATGGAGGGAGAGGGTGGGGAGAGGGTTGGGTGGGGAGGAGGGAGAGGAGGGGAGGGAGGGAGGGGGGGAGGAGAAGGGAGAGGGGATGGAGGGAAGAGGAGGGGAGGTGAGGGAGGGAGGGAGGGAGGGAGGGGGAGGAGGGGAGGGAGGGAGGGAGGAGGGAGAGAGAAGGGGAGGTGAGGGAGAGAGGAGGGGAGGGAGGGAGGAGAGGAGGGAGGTGAGGGAAGGGAGTGAGGGAGGAGGGAGAGAGAGAGAGAGAGAGGAGGAGAGAGATGGATACGAGGGAGGGGGAAATCGAGAGAGGAGAGAAAGGGAGGGAGGGAGAGAAGGAGAGGGAGAAGAAATGAGGGGGGAGGGGAGATGGGACAGGAGATAAAGAGAGAGAGGGGGAGAAATGGAGGAGAGAGGAGGAGGGAAGGGAACATGGAGGCGCGCTAGGAAGAAGAGAAGAATGGGGGGGGAGGTACGATATATGATATATATATATATGATATAGAAGGGAAGGAAGAGGAAATGGGAAGGGAGGAAAAAGAAAGATAGGAAATAGAATATGGAATGGCAAGAGAGAAAGTGAGAAACGTTAAAGGAGTGAAGGGAGAGATGGAAGAGAAAGCAAGGAATGGAGAAGGTAGGGAAAAGGAAGCTGCGAGAGAGAGAAGGGGAGAACGAAGAAGGAGCAGGAAGGAAAGAAAAAGAAAGAGATAGAAAGTGAAAGAAAGTCAAAGAGGGAACGTAAGTGAAGCAAGAGCAGAGAAAAAAAGAAAGAAAGAGACAAAGAAAAAAGAAAACCAAAACAAAAAAAAATGGAGAAAATCAGAGAGAAGAGAGCGATTAAATCCACAAGAGAGATTCAGAGCCAGCAGCAAGGTACAACCCCCCACCCCTCTTAACACCGAGCAGAATCCCCTTTTAATAACACGCCGATCCCTCCAGCCGGTCAGATGCCTTGCCTTCCTGATCTATCAAATGGATTCGCCGGACGCTGCTGCTCCTGCTGCTCGAATTCAGCCAGTGAGGTGGAAATGAACTGAGTTGGAGCACCAGGTCTCCCTCCCTCTCTCTCTCTCTTTCTTTCTTCCTCGTCTCATTTCTTTCCTCCCTCTCTCTCTCTTTCTCTTCGTCTCCCTCTTCCTCCCTCTCTCTCTCTCCCTCCCTCCCTTTCTCCCACCCTCTCTCTCTCTCTTTCTCTCGTCTCCCTTCTTCCCTCCCTCCCTTTCTCTCCACCCTCTCTCTCTCTCTCTCTCTTCCTCTCTTCCTCTCCCTGCCTCCCTCTTTCTTTTCCTCTCTCTCTCAATACCCATACTCCTTCTTCCTCCCTCTTCTCTTTCTCCATCACCTATCGCAAGGACTACTGTCAGAGCGTAGTGATGTATGTATACACACCAAAGGGATATATGTATAAAATGATACGTATGTATTACTTACATTACTTAACACAAAGAGGCAGAGATAGAGACGGAGAAAAGAGAGGTAGAGAAAGAGAGAGAGAGAGAGAGAGAGAGAGAGAGAGAGAGAGAGAGAGAGAGAGAGAGAGAGAGAGAGAGAGAGAGAGAGAGAGAGAGAGAGAGAGAGAGAGAGAGAGAGAGAGAGAGATGGACGTGGAATATCGGTCATAAAAAGAAAATAGATTATTGTAGAGAAGACTTATAAATCCACATAATTCGTGTGCAATTATGTAGAGAAACGAACATCACAATGGCTTATTACAAAATGATTGCATTTAATATTGCAAGAGCAGTGAGGAGGAAGAATTAAAGTAATTGATGTGTTATTTAGATGAAATCACTTCTAATGCTTATTACAATTTAAGGCGTTAATGAGAGTAATTTCATTAAAACTTCGCTATGTAATGACAATATTGAGGATTCAATAATTAAATGTGTTAGATCGGATTTGATTATTTTTGCTATAATCAAGACAAGGGATTTTCGTGCTAGTGGAAGACGATATGAATATAATCATATACACAATTTCTTTATCAATAAAAGGTACTTCTTTGATTCAAATTATTCTAATATTGGTCTCGACAATTCTCCGTAACAATAAGAAAATAGAAAAGCGAAAATATATCGATATAACTCTTCAACTCTCTTATTGACACTCAACACTTACAAACATACCCCCCCCCCCACTCCCCCACACAACCAAACATCCATCCCACACACACATCCACACCCCACGCGCCCCCAACGCATCCCTCCATCACAAACCCCGCTATACGCACATCCCCACAACGCTCCCAGGGAAACGAATACCGGATGTGACGTCATAAACCCGCCACCGCCATCTTGAACTACATCCTCGCGAGACAGGAAGATGAAGCCAACTGTCGCCGATGCATCCTTTGCGGCTGGATCTCGGCGAGGAGGCGAGGGGGGGGGGGCGTCGCTCCGATTCTCTCTCCTTCTTCTCCTTCTCCTTAATATTATTATTGTATTTTTTTTTATAATTTCTTCGGTTTTGTATTATTTTTTCTCTCCTTCTTCTTTTTTTTTTTTTATTTCTTCGGTTTAGTATTATTGTTTCTCTCTCCTTCTCCTAATTCTTCTTATTATTAGCATTTTTAAAAAATTCTTTGGTTTAGTATCACTGTTTTTCTTCTTGTTCTTATTCTTCTTAATATTATCATTTTTGTTTTTCTATTCTTCTTAGTATTATTGTTTTTCTCCTAGTTCTTTTTATCATTTTAGTTTTCTTATTATTATTGTTTTTCTTCTCTCTCCTTCTCCTTCTTCTTCTTATTATTATTTTTTTAAATTCTTCGGTTTAATTTTATTGTTTTCCTTCTTGTTGTTCTTCCCATTCTTCTCAATATTATCATATTTTTTCTTTGTATTATTGTTTTTCTTCTTCATGGTCTTCTTTATATCATTTTAGTTTTTCTTATTATTATACTTTTTCTTCTCTTTCCTCCTTCTTCTTATTATGAATTTTATTGTTTTTCCTTCTTGTTCTTCTCAGTCTTTTTAATATTATTATTTTAGTTTTTCCTCTTACTGTTTTTCTTCTCTCGCCTTCTCTTTCTTCTTAATATTATCATTTTTGTTCGTCTTATGATTTTTCTTCGTCTTATGATTATTATTTGTTCTTCTTATTTTTGTTTTTTCTTAGTTTTATTGTTTTTCTTCTCTCGCCTTCTCCTTCTTCTTAATATCATGATTTTTGTTCTTCTGTTTTCTTAATACTATTATTTTAGTTTTTCTCTGTCCTTCTTCTTCTTAATATGATATTTCGTTCTTCGTTATATTATTGTTTTTTTCTTGTTCTTCTCATTCTTCTTGATATTACCATTTTTGTTTTTCTTCTTCATATCATTGTTTTTTTCTTGTTTTTCTTTATCATTGTTGTCGTTATTACCATTACCATAATTAATATCATTACCATTATCATTGATATTGTTATCATATTTATTAATATTATTATTACTATCATCATTATCATTATTAATCAATTATTATTATTACTATTATCATTATTATCATTATTATTATTACTATATATATATTATTATCATTCATTATTAGTATTGTTATGTTATTATTAGTACTGTCAGATTTTTTTCTTTTCCTTGGAAGAAGCCCATCACTTTTTCTAGAGGGGTGGGGGGTGGGGGGGGGGGAGCCTGATAATTCACCGGGAGGGAGAAATATCTCTCGTTTAATGTACTAATTTGAGTACAAGGGATAGCTTTATTAACATGTGGATAGGCGCCGGTAAATGTGCATATTTGAATACACATATGGGTCTATCTATCTGTCTGTCTATCTAACTATTTTTCTATATATCACATACATTCACGCACACATACACACATATTGAAGTTGCTGTCTGATTCTGTATGTCCGTTTTAATTTTATCAACATGACATTCATACATTCATACATACCGATGTATGTCTGAATGTATGTATGTGTACACATAATATACATACACATACTTTAATGTTATATATATGCATTCATATAAATACACACATATACACATAAACATGCATATGGATAAACATGCAGTTTATGCACAAAAATCTATACATTTCTACGTCAATATGTAGTTTCCTAATTATGTGCGTGTTTGTTTTTATGCTTATTTATTTATGTTAATGTATGTGGCTGTGAATTCATTTACGCAATTTACATATTTACATGGCGTTCAATAGTATTATATTGATGTAGCATTTTCTTCCTACATAGATACAGAAGCCTTCAATTTTGTGACCATTATCTGTTGCTTTTTATCAATGCCTTAAACTGACTCTTCAGCTAGGTCTTCATTGTTCTCTGTGACTCCTATAAATGCTTTTTTTTCATTGTTCTTTGTCAACTCTTTCGTCCTTTCAACAATAATAGCTTACTCTTTATTTCCAATATTCTCTGTCTCCTCTTGTTTCATGCCTTTATCCATTTTGCTTCATTCATTTGACTGGTTTTTCTATTATCTTTGTTGCTTCTTATCATCAATTTACTTGCATCTTCAACATCTTTATTGTTTCTTTAACTGTGTATTCAACACTTTTATTACACTTAATTATTCATGTTTCTTTTCAACTTCTTTATTACTCGTTATTATTCACTCAGTTACTAATTCAATCTTCTAACTGCACTTTATCATTCACTTAACTATTCATTCAACAAGTGCTCTTTATTTTTCATTAAACTATCTATTTAACAAGGCTATTACTCGGCCTTCATTTAACAATTCATTCAACATCGCTATTACTTATTATCTCGCTATTACTTACTATCTAAACCATTAAACTAAACGAAACTGCTATTACTAAACTATCTAAGCTAAACTACTATTACTATTAAACTCGCTATCACTTGCTATCATCCACTGAACTATTCCTTCAACGTCGCTATAACTTTTTATCATTCATTTAACTATACCTTCCACGCTCATTCACGCTCTCAATCACTCTATCATTCATTTAACTATTCAGTCACGCACTCAATCATTCTATCATTCATTTAACTATTCATTCACGCTCTCAATCACTCTATCATTCATTTAACTATTCATTCAACATCGCTCTTACTCGTTACCATTCATTTATTCATTCAAGCTCTCGATTACTCTTCATTATTCATTTTATTCATTCAAGATCGCTATTTCTCGTTATCATTCATATTAGCTCTTAATGACTCTATCATTCATTGAACTATTCATTCAAACTCTTAGTTACTCTTTATCAATTTAGCTATTCATTCAAACTCTCAATTACTCTTGATAATTAATTTTATTCATTCAAGATCGCTATTTCTCGTTATCATTCATTCAATCTCTCAATTACTCTTTATCATTTATTTAACCATGCATTCAAAACTCTCAATTACTCTTCATTACTAATTTTATTCATTTTAAAATCTATTTCTCGTTATTATTCATTCAAGCTCTTAATGACTCTTTGTCATTCATTGAACTATTCATTCAAGCTCTCAGTTACTCTTCATTATTAATTTTATACATTTAAGATCGCTATTTCTCGTTATCATTCATTCAAGCTCTTAATGACTCTTTATCATTCATTGAACTATTCATTCACCGCCGCTCTTGCTCTTCATCCATCATTATTCATCGCTAATTCCTCTCCGATCGTCGGGTCGTGAAAGCCGTTTCCTGAAAGCCCGTAATGAAGCCGCGGTTCAAATCCCTTTTGCAAACATCCCTCAATCTTTGTTGGTCAAATTAGACTTTGCAAATGTGTGTGTGGTTTTTTTTCTTTTAATAAATGTTACTTAATAAAGATTGAGTTCGCGTTTTCAATGAAAAAAGAGCATTCGTCCTCTGTGCGTTTAATATTTCTGGATAATCTAGTAATATCGGATGATGAATTTGTAATGCTTGATGAAATGGAGGGCTTAAAAAATACATTTATTTCTTTTTATATATATATTAATACGAGGTGCGAGCATTATCTATGAATTTACAAACATTACAAGCGCTACTCTTTACCTGCGGACAGCCGCTGTTGATATATGAATTTATTAATGTCAAATATCAAGTTGGTTTTATGAGTTGGATCTTAAGGGTTCGGATTTTTAATCACTCCGATAGGATCTTATCATTGATCAATAAGCAGATTCCAGTCGCTTTTATAGATCCCTGATAAGGATTCGGATCCTAATCACTGGCAAAGGACCCTAAATCGGCAACAAGGAAGGAATCGGCGGCTTTCGTCTCCTCCCGCAACCCAGGCAGCTAGATTCGGGTGTTGGGAGCTGCTCGCCCTCCCGCCCGCCCGCCCCGCCCGCCCGCACGCCCCCCGCCCGCCGCTCGCCCTCTAGGCTCCAAGTCCCGGAAAACGACACCCCAGGGACACCGCGACGCTCTGTATGAACACCAATCCCCGAGTTCTGCCAGAGGGCGCCGCGCTCCTCCCCGGCTCACTCGCAGCGCCCGGGCCAACAAAAGGATCAGCTGATCGATATCTGAGGGGAAATGACCAGCGGGAGAGAGGCGAGGCCCATGCATGGATGTCAGAGGGAATCTCAGTTATAATTCGGGGAAGGAGAGGGATGCCGGTCTTCCGGCAATGACGTCGTCTGGAATCCGCTTTCTTTGAGTGAGGGAAGGAGAGAATCGGCGCCTAAAGCAAAGAGGTTTGGTAGAAAACGTCGCTTTTCTCTCTCCTCTGTCGTTGAGAGCACTAAAAGACTCGTTATTGCTTATTCAATAACACTCGTCATCCCTTATAAAGGTAAATAATTACCATATACAGTCAGGCCAAGAAATCAGACGTCATTTCCACCCACCTCAAACACACACACACACTCTACCCTATCACCCCCCGTCTATCCCCCCCACCCCCTCCCCCCGACACAAGAAAGAGGAAAACAGAAGAGAAGAGCGAACGCCCGCAGGTGAAAACATCATAAACCAGTTAATGTTGAGGGCGGATGTTGGAGGACGCCCGGGCACAGCACCTGACACAGACACGGGGCGCGGGGGAGACCGGGCCGCTCCGAGGGGACGCGGCGGCCGTATTTTCCCCTCCCGCCGCCTCTCATGGGGAACATTACGGGCCATTTGGCAAATTGACCGAAGTGGTGTCAAATAAAAACGTCTATAGGGAGGAGGACACTTTATTGACACTCGTTTAGCCAGTTCATC
>NW_020872064.1:513845-516345 GCF_003789085.1 Penaeus vannamei | reverse complement strand
ATATTAGTATTAAGAATAGTAATAGTAGTAATGATAATAACAATGATATTGATGATAATGATAATAATAATAACAATAACTATAATGATATCAACAATAACAAGAACACAAATAAGAACCAAAATAATAAAGATAATGATAATGGTAATGATGGTAACAATAGTATTAGCAACATAACGATAATAATGATAATAATGATAACAATTATGATAATAATAATAATGATAATAATGATAACAATACTACTACTACTACTACTGCTACTGCTACTACTAGTAGTAATGATAGCAGTAGTAATAGTGATGATAATGATAATGATAATAATAACAATTATAGTAATAATGATAATGATAATAATAATAGTAATATCAATGATAATAATGATAACAATAATGATGAAGATGATGATGATGATGACAATAATAATAATGATAACAATAACAATAATAATAATAATAATAATAATAATAATAATAATAATAATAATAATAATAAAAATAATAATAATAATAATAATAATAATAATAATAATAATAATAATAATAATAATGATAATAAATAATAATAAATAATAATAATATAATAATAAATAATAATAATAATAATAATAATAATAAAAATAATAATAATAATATATAATAATAATAATGATAATGATAATAATAATAATAATAATAATAATAATAATAATGATAATAATAATGATGATAATGATAATAATAATAGTAACACTAACAATAATTGTAATAGTAATAATAATAACAATGATAATAATGACAACTATAATGATGATAAAAACAACATGAGCAAAATAACAACCAAAATAGTAGAAAATAAGAATAATAACAAGAATGATACTAATGATAATGATAACATTAATAATAATATTAATAATGATAATAATGATAATAATAAGAGCCATAATGATAATTACAATGATAATAATAATAATAATGAGAATAATGATAACGATGATATAATAGCAACAGATATACTAATAATGATCACGATGATAGTAATGATAATAATAATAGTGGTAATAATAGTAATAATTGTTTGTTAATAATGATAATGAGAATAATGATAGCAATGAACAAGTAAAATAACCGTAGTGACAATAGCAATAATAATAATGATCATAGTAATAATGATGTTAATAATAATAACAATGATAACAGTTAAAGTAAGGATAATGATAATGATAATAATAATAATAATAATAATAATAATGATAATAATGTAATAATAATGTAATATAATAATAATAATATGATAATAATGATAATAATAATAATAATAATAATAATAATAATAATAATAATAATAATAATAATAATAATAATAATAATAATAATAATAATAATAATAATATAATAATAATAATAATAATATAATAAGAGTAATACTGATATGACAATAATGATAATATGATGATGATTACATTAACTATAATAATAACAACAATAAAACAGCATCAACTACAATAATATAATAACAATAACAACAATAATGATGATAATGTAATACTAATAATAATGATAATAATAATAATAATAATGATAATAGTAATAATGATATTAATGATAATAATGATAATAATAATATTAATGATAATGATAATAATAATAATTATGTTAATGATAATAGTATGATAATTGTAATGATTATGATAATGATAGTAATAATGATAATGATGATGATAATAATAACCCTATGACTACTACTAATACTACTACTACTACTACTGAAAATGATGATACTGATAAAACAATAATAATGATAATAATAGTGATGATAATGGTAATAATAGTGATAATAATGACAGTAATGATAATGATAATGATAGATAATGATAAAATAACAAAGTATGATGATACCAGTGTAATACGATCATAAAATCAAAATCAAAATCAACAACAACAATTACAACAACCTCAATGATAATCATAGTAATAATAATAATAATAATAATAATAATAATAATAATAATAATAATAATAATAATATAATAATAATAATAATAATAATAATAATAATAATAATAATAATAATAATAATAATAATAATAATAATAATAATAATAATAATATAATAATAATAATAATAATAATAATAAATAATAATGAATAATAAATAATGATAATAATAACAACAACAATAATAACAATAATAATGATAATAATAATAATAATATATAATAAAATAATAATAAAATTAATAATAATAATAATAATAATAATAATAATAATAATAATAATAATAATAATAATAATAATAATAATAATAATAATAATAATATAATGATAATAATAATAATGACAATTATGATAATATTAATATTGATATAAACAATAATAATAATGATAATAACAACAGCACTAATATGATGATAATAATAATAATAATAATAATAAATAATAATAATAATAATAATAATAATAATAATAATAATAATAATAATAATAATAATAATAATAATAATAATAATAAATAATAATAA
>NW_020872064.1:502026-504274 GCF_003789085.1 Penaeus vannamei | reverse complement strand
ATGTTATATATTATATATATATTATATATATATGTATACATATTCATATATAATATATGTATTATATATACTAATTATAATACTATACATATATATGTATATATATACTCAGTTATATATGACATATATATTATATATATATATATATATGATTATATATAATTAGGTATATATATATATATTGGTATATATATATATATATATACTATATATATATATATATACATACATATAATAACATATATATATATCTATACATACTATATAATATATACATATATTACATATATATATACTACATATTATATTATATATAAAATATATATATATCACTGTTATATATATATATAATATATATATACTTTTTATATGTACAGTACGGAAACATCCATTTTCCGTGCATCTTTTTTCCTGGATAAAAATGGGGGTATATAGGACTACTATATATGGAGTCTTAATGTCGGGAAATAAGGTGATATTCATTTTGGATTTATAAAGAACCGATCTCTTCTTCGCATATCTGTTATCATTGTATGTGTTGCTTAGTTCTCATGGTCCCTTGTTACGAATATAGCTTATAGACGCTATGCTAAGGTGTTAGTGGTATATATATATATAATATATATATATATATATATATATTTATCATATACTATATATATATACAGTATATATGTATTCATCATATAATTACTAATATATATATATAATATACTATTTATTATTATATACATATCAAAGTATAGTATAATATATATATTCCTATATATATAGATATATGTATATATATATACATAATATACGTATATATATATTACCTAATATATTTATATACTATAGTAATATAATATATAACATACATACATTACATTACATAATATTTGATATGGATATGTGTATTTTATTAAACAATATGTATTATACTGGATATATATACATACACACTACAACACACACACACACATACAACACACACACATATATATAATATGGTATTAATATATATAGTATATATATACTATAATAGCACTTATCATATTATATACTATATATATATATACTTTTATATACTATGTATATAATTATATATAATATATATATATAGTAATATATATTATATATATGATATATATATATACTACACATACATACATATATTTGATATATATATGTATTTATATCACTAAAAATGCTCATTATATTATTACATACACTCCACATACATATATTATAAATACTATATATAATATATATATATATACTATATATATATATACATATATATATATATATATATATATATATATATATATATATATATGTATTATATATTATATATATATAATATATATATATATATATTTTATATATATGTTATATATATATATGTAGTAATATAATATTATATTACTATATATACCTACTCACTATATATATATATAATATAATATATATTATGTATAATATATATGTATATATGTATAGTATTATGTATATATTTAGAGAAGAGAATTATGTATATATACTAGGCACAGAGAGAGAGAATGAGTGATTTGAAATATATATATACACATAATATATATATATATATATATATATATATATATATATATATATATATATATATATATATATATTATTATATACATATATATATATATATATATATATATATATATATATATATATATATATATATATATATATATATATATATATATATATATATATATATATATATATATATATATATATATATATATATATATATATATATATATATATATGTATACATATTGACACACACACCTATATAAATTTGAAGCAACGAAAACAGAAAAATCGGTTTATGCGAGAACACCGAGACATTTATTGTTATGGCAGAAAAAAAGCATCGAAAGCGTTGGATTCTAATGACCCGATATAGAAAAGGTCTAACATAAAATAATTTGAAGAGAAGAACGATTCCTTCACATGCGTAATGTCCCTTTTCGTTCCCAAGGAAAAAATCCCTGAAAAGATGCTGGCGTCAGTTAAATTCCTTCGCCGTCCGGGAAGATGTACAAGGACTACAGCCACAAGGAGGCCTCACCTGGCGTGTGTCTCTCCCCGTCGCTGCCCTCCGGAGTGCGGCGTAGCTGCGCTAGGTCCTTCGGCGGGATCCTGGATGAGTAGTTTCCTCCCGCGACAGTGTGGCTGACGTCGCTCAGATGGCTGACGCAGCCATGGACGGCGGCGGGGGATGTGG
>NW_020872064.1:466515-469015 GCF_003789085.1 Penaeus vannamei | reverse complement strand
TATTATTACTATTATCATTAGTATTATCATCTTTATCATTATCATCATATTCATCATTACCATACTATTTTGATTTTCGTCATTATGAATCTCATCAGTATTGTATATATCATTATTGCTATCATTATTATTATTACTATTATCATTAGTATTATCATCTTTATCATTATCATCATATTCATCATTACCATTACTATTTTGATTTTCGTCATCATCATTATTGTTATTACTATCATTATCAGTATTGTTATTACTATCATTATTATCATTACCATTACCGTCATTACAGTCATCGTCCTTATAATCAGCATTATCAATATCATTATAGATTTTTATTAATACTACCATTTTCATCATTATTACTTCGAATACCAATTATCACCATGGTAATGATTATCATTATCATCAGTATCATCATCATCAACACTATTTATATAATTATTAGCATCTTTATCACTATCATTATTGTTATTATTACCATTATCATAATTATAGCATACTTATTTCTATTCTTATAGTTAGTTATTACTACCATTTAATTTCAATTTTTGCTATCATGATTATGATTTACTTTCATGATTATCGTCATTATTGTTATTGTCAGTATCATCATAATCAATACCGTTTTAATTACTAGTAATATTATCATTATTGTTATTGTTCATCACTATGATTTTTGTTATCATTATTGTTATTTTCATTATTGTCATCAGCATCATTACTATAACTACTATTGTTATTATTCATATTGCAGTTATTATTGCTGTTTTCATTGTTATCATCATTACTATTACTGTTGTTAATATCATAATCATCTTTATCAATACTATCATTATCATCACTTTCATTATCATTGTAATTGTTATCATAATCATTATCATTATTACTGTGATAATTATCATTATCATTATTACTGTGATAATTATCATTATCATCCTTATCATCATTATTATCATAATCATTATCAGCATTACTATGATAATTATCATTATCATTATTACTACCATTATTACCATTATTATTACTATCATCATTATCATTACTAATACCATCATTATCATCATTATTACTACTATCATCATTATTACTATCATCATTATCATTATCAATACCATTGTTATCATCATCGTTATTACTATTATCATTATTGCTATCGTTATCATTATTACTATCATCATCATATCATACCATTGTTATCATCATCGTTATTACTATTATCATTATTTATCGTTATCATTATTACTATCATCATTATCATCATCATACATGTATCTTTCTCTCGTTAGCTTCGTCCTTCTGTTCCTATTTCTGGACCATTTCTATCTTAAAGTTATTTGCTAGTTTCTTTCTCATTTCGTCCGCTTCATTTCTCTCTTCTCTCTCTTTGCCTTAATAACATCCTCTTTTGCTCGCTTCTTGCCCTTTATCATTCTCTTACGTCTTCCTCCCCTTTGTTTATCTATTTCTGTTCTATTTTTTCCTAGTTTCTTTCTAAGTCTCTTTCGTTTCCTCTCTTTTATGTTTTACTTCTTTTTTTCCTTTTCTAAGTCTTTATCTGTTTGCTTCTCTATTCGGTTATTCTGTTTTTATCTCATATAAATCCTCTATTTTCTCCTTTTTCTCATTTTTTTTTCTTCCTTCTCTCATACCTACTTTTTTATTTATTTTTTATTCCTCCTCCAAGTCTTATTTTCCCCTTCTCTCAGTCCCCTTTTTTCGTCTCTCGAGTCCCTCTTTTTTCCCCTCTTCCAAGTTCTCCTTTTGTTTCCCTCCTCCACATTTTCTTATTTTTCCACCTTCTCCATGTCCTCTTCCCTCTCCTAATTCCTCCATCCTTTCCCTCCTCCAAGTTCCCCTTCTCTTCTCTTCCTTCTTGCTTCAATCTTCTCGCCCCGAATCACACCCTTCTCTCTCTCTCTCTCTCTCTCCTTTCCTCTTTCCTCCCTCCTTCTCTTCCTTCTTGCTTCAATCTTCTCGCCCTGAATCACACCCTTCTCTTTCTCTATCTCTCTCCTTTCCTTCCTCTTTCCTCCCTCCCTCCTTCCTTCCTCCTTCTCTTCCCAGCCCCCCCGGTGTGAGGATGGCAGGAAGGGGGAGGGGGGAGGGGCTCTCAGCGGGGGAGTCCTCTCGCAAAGAGAGTTTTTACGGCGTTTTATATTAATGTGACCGCGGGGGTTCCGCCACACAAACGAGTATGACAAACTCGACTGTCAGATCGCCATTAGGGACTGGAATATCAAGCGAGCGAGACCCGTGTTCTTTTCTCGGGGAGGGAGGAGAAGGGAGGAAGGGAGGGTGGGAGGATGGGGAGGGAAGGGAGGAGGATGGGAGGGAGGGAGGAAGGGTGAGGGTGGGAGGGAAGGAGGAAGGGTAGGAGAAGTGGGGAGGGTGAGAGTGAGGAAGGGAGGGAAGGAGGACGGAGGATGGACGGGAGGGTAGGAGAAGGGGGAGCGTGAAAGGGAGGAAGGGAGGGAGAGAGTGGGGTAGGAGAAGGAAGGGG
>NW_020872064.1:456515-461515 GCF_003789085.1 Penaeus vannamei | reverse complement strand
CGAGATCTTGGTCGGGTCTTGGCTTCGGATCTTGGTCGGGTCTTGGCTTCGGGATCTTGGTCGGTCTGGCTTCGGGATCTTGGTCGGGTCTTGGCTTCGGGATATCTCGGCTTATGTGGTCGGGTCTTGTCTTCGAGATCTTGGTCGGGTCTTGGTCTTGGTCGGGTCTCGGCTTGGAGATCTCGGGTCTTGGTCGAGATCTTGGTCGGGTCTTGGCTTCGGGATCTTGGTCGGGCTTCGAGATCTTCGTCGGGTCTTGGCTTGGAGATTTGGTCGGGTCTTGGTCTCGAGATCTTGGTCTTCTTGGCTTCGGATTTGGTCGATCTTGGCTTCGGGATCTTTGGTCGGGTCTTGGCTTCGAGATCTGGTCGGGTTCTTGGCTTCGAGATCTTTGGTCGGGTCTCGCTTCGAGATCTTGGTCGGGTCTTGGTTTCGAGATGTTGGTCGGGTCTTGTCTTCGAGATCTTGGTCGAGTCTCGGCTTCGGGATCTTGGTCGGGTCTTGGCTTCGGGATCTTGGTCGAATCTTGGCTTCGGGATCTTGGTCGGGTCTTGGCTTCGAGATCTTGGTCGGGTCTTTGGCTTCGGGATCTTGGTCGGGTCTTGGCTTCGAGATCTTGGTCGGGTCTTCTTCGAGATCTTGGTCGGGGCTTCATATTGGTCGGGTCTTGGCTTCGAGATCTTGGTCGGGTCTTGTCTTCGGATCTTGGTCAGGTCTCATCTTCGGATCTTGGTCGGAGTGTTGGCTTGGAGATCTTGGTCTTGGTCTTGGCTTCGAGATCTTGGTCGGTCTTGGCTTCGGATTTGGCTTCTTGCTTCGAGATCTTGGTCGGGTCTTGGCTTCGAGATCTTGGTCGGGTCTTGTCTTCGAGATCTTGGTCGGGTCTTGGCTTCGAGATCTTGGTCGGGTCTTGGCTTCGGGATCTTGGTCGGTCTTGGCTTCGAGATCTTGGTCGGGTCTTGGCTTCGAGATCTTGGTCGGGTCTTCTTGAGAATCTTTCGAGATCTTGGTCGGGTCTTGGCTTCGAGATCTGGTCGGGTCTTGGCTTCGAGATCTTGGTCGGGTCTTGGCTTCGGGATCTTGGTCGGGTCTTGTCTTCGAGATCTTGGTCGAGTCTCGGCTTGGAGATCTTGGTCGGGTCTTGGCTTCGGGAATTCGGTCGTCGGGTCTTGGCTTTCGGGATCTTGGTCGAGTTTCGGCTTGGAGATCTTGGTCGGGTCTTGGCTTCGGGATCTTGGTCGGGTTCTTGGTTTCGAGATCTTGAGTCGGGTCCTTGCTTCGGGATCTTGGTTCGAGTTCGGCTTCGAGATCTTGGTCGGGTCTTGGCTTTCGGGTCTTGGTCCGGTCTTGGCTTCGGGATCTTGGTAGTCTGGTCTTGGGCTTCGGGATCTTGGTCGAATCTTGGCTTCGAGATCTTGGTCGAGTTTCGGCTTGGAGATCTTGGTCGGGTGTTGGCTTCGAGATCTGGTCGGGGTCTTGTCTTCGGGATCTTGGTCGGGTCTTGGCTTCGGGATATTGGTCGGTCTTGTCTTCGAGGATCTTGGTCGAGTTTCGGCTTGAGATCTTGGTCGGGTGTTGGCTTCGAGATCTTGTCGGGTCTTGTCTTCGGGGATCTTGGTCGGGTTGGCTTCGGGGATTGGTCAGAGGTCTGTTGTCCTTCGAGATCTTGGTCGAGTTTCGGTNGTCTCGGGCTTCGGGATTTGGCCGGGTCTCGCTTCGGGATCTTGGTCGGGTCTTGGCTTCGGGAATCCTTGGTCGGGTCTTGGCTAGGGATCTTGGTCGGGTCTCGCTTCGGGATCTGTGGTCGGGTCCTTGGCTTCGGGATCTTGGTCGGGTCTCGGCTTCGGGATCTTGGGCCGGGTCTCGGTCTTCGACGATCTTGGTCGGGTCTTGGCTTCGGGGATGCTTGGTCGGGTCTTGGCTTCGGGATCATGGTCGGGTCTCGGCTTCGGGATCTTGGTCGGCGTGTTGGCTTCGAGATCTTGGTCGGGTCTTTGGCTTCGAAGATCTTGGTCGGGTCTCGGTTCGTGATCTCTGCTCCGGGTCTGTTTGGCTTCGAGATCATTGGTCGGGGTCTCGGCTTCGAGATCTTGGTCGGGTCTCGGCTTCCAGGGATGCTTGGTCGGTCTTGGCTTCGAGATCTTGGTCGGGTATCGGCTTCGAGATCTGGTCGGGTCTTGGCTTCGAGATCTTGGTCGGGTTCTTGTGCTTCGAGGACTTTGGTCGGTCTTGAATTCGAGAATCTTGGTCGGGTCTTGGCTTGGAGATCTGGTCGGGTCTTGGATTCGAGATCTTTGCGGGTATTGGAATTCCGAGATCTTGGTCGGGTCTCTGGCTTCGAGATCTTGGTCGGGCCTCGGCTTCGAGATCTTGGTCGGGTCTCGCCTTCGGATCTTGGTTCGGGTCTTTGAATTCCGAGATCTTGGTCGGCGTTTGGTGAGATTTTTGAATTCGAGATCTTGGTCGGGTCTCGGCTTCGAGATCTTGGCCGGGTTTGGCTTCGAGAATTCTTGGTCGGGTCTTGGCTTCGGGATCTTGGTCGGGTCTTGGCTTCGGGATCTTGGTCGGGTCTTGGCTTCGGAATCTTGGTCGGGTCTTGGTTCGAGATGCTTGGTCGGGTCTTGGCTTCGAGATCTTGGTCGGGGGTCTCTGTCATTCGCAAGTCTTGGTCGGGTTCTTGGCTTCGAGATTCTTGGTCGGGTCTTGGCTTCGGGATCTTGGTCGAGTCTTGGCTTCGAGATCTTGGTCGGGTCTTAGGCTTCGAGATCTTGGTCGGGTCTTGGCTTCGAGAGATCTTGGTCGGCGTCTTGGCTTCGAGATTCTTGGTCGGGTCTTGGCTTCGAGATATTTGGTCGGGTCTTGGCTTGGAGATCTGTCCGGGTCTTGGCCTTGGAGATCTTTGTGGGTCTTGGCTTGGAGACTTGGTCCGGGTCTGGCTTGGAGATCTTGGTCCGGGTCTTGGCTTCGAGATCTTGGTCGGTCTTGGCTTGGAGATCTTGGTCGGGTCTTGGCTTCGGGATCTTGGTCGGGTTCTTGGCTCGGGATCTTGGTCGGGTCTCGGCTTCGGATCTTGGCGGGTGCTTGGCTTTCGAGATCTTGGTCGGGTCTTGGCTTCGAAAGATTTAGTGGGTCCTTTTGGCTTTCGGGATCTTGGTCGGGTCTTGGCTTCGAGAATCTGGTCGGGTCTTGGCTTCGAGATCTTGGTCGGGTCTTGCTTCGAGATCTGTGGTCCCGGGTGTCTGCTTCGGGATCTTGGTCGGGGTCTTGGCTTCGAGATCCTTGGTCGGTCTTGGCTTCGGGGATCTTGGGTCGGGTCTCGGCTTTCGAGATCTTGGTCGGTCCTTGCTTCGGAGATCTTGGTTCGGGTTTCTTGAATCGAGATCTTGGGTCGGGTCTTGGCTCTCGACGATCCTTGGTCGGGTCTCTGGCTTCGAAGCATCTTGGTCGGGTGTTGGCTTCGGGATTTGGTCGGGTCTTGGCTTCGAGATGTTTGGTCGGGTCTTGGCTTCGAGATGTTGGTCGGGTCTTGGCTTCGCCAGTATGTTGGCTCGGTCTTGGCTTCGGGGATCTTGGTCGGGTCCTTGGCTTCGAAAGGACTTGGTCGGTCTTGGCTTCGGGATCTTGGTCGGGTCTTGGGCTTCTTCGAGATCCTTGGTCGGTCTTGGTCTTTGCAGATCTTGTACGCGTGTTGGCTTCCGAGATTCTGGTCGGTTAGTGATTGGCTTCGGGGATCTTTGGTCGGGTTGTTCGAAGATTACTTGGTTCGTGAGTTCTTGGCTTCGGGATCTTGGTGTACGGAGTTTCCGGCTCTCGAAGATCTATTGGTCAGGTGTCTTGGCTTCGAGCATACATGCTCGGTTCTTGAATCTACGGGTCCATTTGGATCGTGGGTTTTATTACTCTCGTTGTCTTTGTGTCTTCGAGGAGATTCATCTGGTCGGGTCTCTGTCCGCTCTTTTCTTGAGATCTCTTGTCGGGTCATTGGCTTCGGGATTGGTCGGGTCTTGGCTGTCGAGATCTTGGTGGGTTCTTGGCTTCGAGATCTTGGTCGGTGTCTTGGCTTCGAACCGATGTTCTCCTGGTTCTTTCGGGTCTTGTGCTTCTCGGATCTTGGTCGGGTCTCTGGCTTTCTGCGGACTCTTTGGTCGGTCGTCTTTCGCGCTCCTTCCTGGGATCTCTTCTTCCTCCCTCCGTTCGGTTCTCTTTTCTCTCTTTTATCCGTGCCGCCTCTCTTCTCCCCCCCTCCCCCCCTTCCTTGGCTTCGGAGATTTCCTCTTCCCCCCTCTTGGCCGTCTTCACACGGTCTTCTTTCCGCTCCGCCTCCACCTTCTCCTTCTCCCTCTCAGGCTCGACTTCCCACCTTCCTTGCGCCCTCCCCTCTCCCCCCACGGCTCTCTCTCCCCGTCTGGATTCCAGGGATCGCTCTCTCTTGTGTCTCCCACGGCTCCTCCGCTATTGCTCGCATACTCAATCAGGTCAATCCCCCCTCTCTGGTCCAAGGTGCTCTTTCCGGACTTCGAGCACTCTTCCCTTGGTAAGGTCGTTCACTTGGCTTGAGATCTTCTTCTTGCTTGGCTCGGTTCGTTATCTTGCGCTTTTCCCGAGCTCATGTCTGGTCCAGGCGTACCTTTGGCTTCCAGGGATACGCTCTCGGCTTCCTTCGAGCCGGTCATTGGGATCTTGAGAGATCAGCCAGCCTTGGGGTAGCGCGTTCTGGAATTACGAGATCCCTTGGCTCAGGCCGAGCTTCTTGCGCATCTAGGTCCTCTCCGCGTCCACGGCCCGCCCCGTCACCTCTCGGATCTCCCGCGCGATCCCCACCTTTCGTGCGCTCTCTCCTACGGCCGTTCATTGGGCTTAGCGGATCCCCTTCGCCGCCTAGGGCTCTTCTCTGGGTTAGAGAATCCACTTCCGGCTAGCGGCTCATCCTGGCACTTTAGGGATGTGGTAGGCATATTGAGATTTATGGGAATTTTATAGTAGGGTATTGCGCTACTCGC
>NW_020872064.1:438436-440936 GCF_003789085.1 Penaeus vannamei | reverse complement strand
TCATCATCATTATTATCAATACTGTTATCATTATTGTCCTCATCATTATCACTTTCATCATTATTCCATTATCATTAATACTGTTATAATAATGATAATGAATATGATAACGATGTTAATAATAAAGATAATAATCATGATAATAAGAATGATGATGATGATGCCCCCCCCCAAAAAAAAAAAAAAACTACTACTAATAAGAACAACAACAAGAGCAATGATAATAATAATAATAATAATAATAATAATAATAATAATAATAATAATAATAATAATAATAATAATAATAAAATTATAATAATAGTAATAATAATAATAATGATAATAATAATAATGATAGCAATAAAATCAATAATTAGGATAATAATAATGATAACAACAACAAAAACAACAACAACAACAACAACATTAATAATAATAATAATAATAATAATAATAATAACAATACTAATAATACCAATAGTAATAATAATAATAATAACAACAGCATTAATAACAGCAATAATAATAATGATGGTAAGGATAAAATAATAAATGATTACAATAATAATAATAATAATAATTAATAATAATAATAATAATAATAATAATAATAATAATAATAATAATAATAATAATAATAATGATATTGATAATGAGAATAAGATAATAATAATAATATATAATAATAATGATAAATAATAATAATGATAATAATAATAATAGTAAATAATAATAATTATAATATTAATAATAATAATAATGATAATAATAATAATGATAAAAAAAAAATAATAATCGTGATAATAAATGTTACAGTCAATGCAAAGCAGAACAATAGCCCTTTCTGTGTATGCTGAGGATTATCATCTTCGTTTGCACAGGGCGTTCGAAACTGCCACGTTAATGATTTTTTCGCTATCAAGGGAAGCGCACGACGACCGAGGGGTTAAAAGGCCTGGGAATTATGCGCAGCCTCATTGCCTCCCCCCCCCCCCCCCCCTGCGGCCTGCGATGAGGTGTCAAGGCCTCGCCAGGGAGAGACAACTCTCCTTCCATTCCCTATTCCCGTCTCCCTCCCCTCCCCTTCTTCCTCCTCCTTCCCTTCTCCTCTTACCTCTGCCTGCCACAGGACAGGGAACCTAACCTCCCCTCCCCTCCCCCTCTCCCTCCCCCACCCCAACATTTACATTTCGCGCTGGTCCTCAATGAGAGTATTTGCCCGCTGCGCTCGGTTCTCGTCCTCGCCGCGCCGCCGCCGCCGCCGCCGTCCCTCTGCGCTTCGGCCGCTTGCAGCCCGCTTCGTCCCGCTCGCGAGGGCTCCGTCCCACACGGCATCGTTCGGGAGAGAGCGAGACAGAGCGAGAGAGAGGTGTGGAGCGAGAGAAAGAGCGACACCGAGAAAGAAGTGACAGAGAGAAGGAAGGAAAAAGAAACAAGCACAGAAAAGAGAAAAGGAGAAGCAAGTCCAAAGAACTGGCCCATTGTGGACTTATAAGCATTAGACAGAGAGCGACGAAATCCAAACCATAAGAGATCTTATAATAATAATTAGCGAGATGATGTTGCGAGAGGCATAACTAACAAAAGAGAAAGAAGGCAAACAAGAGGGCAAACGCGGGAGAGGCCAAACAAAATCGGACGAGAGGACTTCTTACTTCAACGCCGTGTGATCAAACGTTAAAATTCCAGCCATTTTGACACTTACATCTCAAGGTCACCGTTAGAGTCGTTTGAGATAATACACTGGCCGTCTCCAAATTGTTGCTTATGCCTCTTATGCATATTGATATATTTACATAATATTTGACGTGAAACAAGGATCAGCACTTCTCGGGTTGGAGTGGATGAAGTGGCCAGATAAGTGTCATGCGAGAGAGGAGGAGTGAAGGAAGGAGGAGGAGGAGGAGGAGGAGGAGGAGGGAGGAGTGAAGGAGGAGGAGAGGAGGGGAGGTGAAGGAGGAGGAGGAGGTAGGAGGAGGGCGGTATGGAGGAGGAGGAGGAGGAGGAGGAGGAGGAGGAGGAGGAGGAGGAGGAGCAGGAGGATGGACGGAGAGGTGAACGAGGAGGTTGAGGAGGTGCAGGCTGGAGAGATGTGGAGTCAGGGAGCGCCTCTACGACGGTCAGACTGTGAGCAGACTAGTGTAACGGAGGAGGAGGAGCAGAGAGGAGGAAAGGAGCACAGGAGGAGGTTGAAGGAGGAGGTAGGACCCCGGAGGACTGGGTTGGACGCGAGGAGGAATGAGAGGAAGGTTGATAGGTAGGAGGTAGAGGAGGCAGGTGATATCGGGTAGGGAGGAGGTCTACGGGTAGGTTTTTACATTTCTTGAGGGAGGTGAAAGGTTAGGTTAGATGCTCTGGATTGTGAGGAGAGGAGGAGGTATAGGAGAAGAAGGAGGAGGAGGGAGGAGGAGCAGGGGGAGGAGGAGGTGAGGAGGAGGCAGGAGAGGTTGAAGGGAGGAGGTTGAAGTAGTTAGGAGGAGAGGAGGGGAGGGGGGGAGGAGGAGAAGCAGGAAGAGGA
>NW_020872064.1:420936-428436 GCF_003789085.1 Penaeus vannamei | reverse complement strand
CCGAAGGGCCTGGCTCTGGCCCGAGTGCAGGACGCCGACGGGACGCCCCACGAGGCGAGTGGGCGACGCCGGCCAGATCCGAAGCGAGCGCACGAAGTGGACGGCGCTCGAAGCTTTTTGTGCGCGCAAACATTTCGGTCACGTGGAGGAGGTGTCAAACAGCAACACTCCATTAAGCCCCACTCAGAGTTGTCACGTAAATTATCAACTCTACGACACACACACACACACACACACACACACATATACACACCCATAAATACAAGAAATATACACACATATGCACGAGACGCTCCTAACTTTACGACCCGGACAAAAAAGTGTCGCCGCCGAGATAACTTAAGGTGCACACACTCTGGCAAATACGTACATATATACAGATGTACATATGATTATATCTATACGACGATACGCACTCGAATTTGCATAGATAATCACTCACACTTATAACACCTCCTTGACTCGCCCGTCTGGAGGGTGACCGACCCAGAACTCGGTTTCCAGCCCTGGTTAGCGACGTCTCTTTGACGCTGAGCGCTTAGAATAGGCAAATGTGAGCCAGGAGACGCGAACTCGACCTCGGGGACATTCACGCACCTCGAGACGTCCCCACACGTGCGAGTTCCTACGGATAAGACGCCCAAACGCTGTACCCTGAAAAAATGCGCTCTACGGACGTGACATGACAACACAAACAGACTTCCTGATTACGAAGGAGAGAAACTTTTTGAGCTTATTCTTTCCGTGTTGTGTTTTCGTCTTTATTCGCCTGCTATATTATTCTCTGTGGTAAAGACGCGCACTCGGACCAGAAAATACTATCTCAATGTTTGTCACCGCCTCTATAAGCCCCATTTATTCGTCTCCCTGATAATCCACCTTGTATTTGTTCTTTGCTAAAATGCTAAGTACATGTTCTTGGGGAAGCACGTGTTGACAGCGAATTGCCTAATACCACAGAAGTCCAGTTCTTTAGTATCAGATTCCATTAAGAGATGTCTGAGTAGGATCGCAGTAACGAAGCTATGGTAAGCAATCCAACCCCCTTTGTCGCACCCTCCTTTGTTTCCCCCCGACGGACCCCGCCACTTATGATCCTCCTTGGGGCTTTAGACGATAAATTAATTCGTGGAAATGTTTGCTTAGTAAGCTCAGCGACAAGTTGGAGGCAGATATAGGAGAATGTTGCAATTGGCGGGGGAGGGTGGGCACCGCTCCGCCGCAGAGGGAGGTATGCACTATACGAAGCAACTAATTCACACCTTATCAAGCCAGAAAATGTGGTCCCACCGTTCAGATTGTTTGTGTGTTTCACTGTCTTCGGACGGGTTTGCAAGCATATGGTTCGGGGTTTGGGTCGCGTTAAGGACGTTCTGTGGAGCGCAAATGCTGTTTAGGACGCTCACACGATCGAGAAAAAATAATCACTCATTTGAATGTACATCACGGTCGAAAACCTCGCGTGTAATGACCACTAATGGCGAGAAAAAACGATAGTAATCTCTGGGCGCCTTCGATACTTGTGAATAACTCGTTGGCTTTGTCATCACACAACAAAGGACTTTGAGAGATAAAGTCACACAAACCACCGAGGCTCCGCTATTTGTCTCTTTGACGCTTATTACTACGCGTGTGTTTGTGTCGGCCCCGTCTGTCTGTTCACACCGAGTCGATGGGTCTATCGAGGACGGCGTCTGCTGGCGTGCATTTCGACGATGTAGATTTTAGTTGACTTTACGGTTGTTCGAGAACCGAGATTGGGCGTAGGATGGTGTGTCTACCCCATCCTCTCCTGCCTCACCCATCTCTAACCCCCCTCCTCTACCAGCCCCCCTCCCCCCCACCAACACCTCAACCATCTCTGTCTCCTCCGCCTTACCCATATCTACCACCCCTTCTTCGCTATGGGTAACCTTTCCTAACATTTTACTCATCGCTACCCCATCATGCTTAAATGCCCTTTTTTACTCATCTTTACCTCCATTCTTCTGCTGTGGGTAAACTACTCCAATTTACCCATTACTAACTCTTTTCCGTCATATGTAACCCAACCACTCTCTACAACTTACCCATTTCTACCCCTCCTTACTCATCTCAGCTTCTCAGCTTCTACCATGGGTAACGCTCCAACATCATCTTCCCAGTCACTACCTTCCCTCCTCCGCCTTACCCATGTCTGCTCCCCTCCTTCGCCACAGGGATAACTGGAAAAATGGCCCAGTATTTGGGAAGAATTTGCCTGAATCTAATATTTTGTCTAATTTGTGTCTAATTTCTTTCGTGTCTGTTCAAGGATTTTGTTGGGAAAGTTATATAGTTCTTAATCATGTTTTCTTGACGTAATTTAACTGAACCTTTATCAGTATCTAGAATATGTGAATACATATCTTATGATTCAGTTATAGTTACATCCGCTTGAGATTTGTTGATCAAATCCAGGACATGTTCACATCAGCGAATAATAAAACACATCAGTACAAGTAATAATAAGTAACAAGGAAACAAAATGAAATAGTATTAAGGGAAACAACGCAAACGTTTCGAGTATTAACAGGTTCCTCTTCAGACGGTAGAATCAAAATCGAGCCTCTTCTTATGCCAAACGTCTTATTTTTGTTTCCCGCACTATTGTGGCTCTTTCATTCCATCCTTTATAAACACTTCTGTGTAACTAATACTCATTCTTTGGGGCATAAGGATACAAATACCATTTAACCTCAGAGTCTTTTTACACTCCTAAGTTCCGTTTCCGATTTTCTTCGTGCACCCTTTCCCGGATCGGTTCGGGGCGGCGGTATCAGCCCCCCTCGATCGGCCGCCCCGACGCCCTCCGACTTCATTTTGGTTCCTAAACGAGACGGCCGTCTGCCCTCCTGAGCGCCCGGCCGCCTCGAGCTCGTCCGAACGCCCGATATGGTCGCTGATACTTTTAAATGATAATCAGAAATGTAAACACGTATTCTCGAGTTCGTAAATCGATCCCGAACGGTTGTGTTGGGGACTCGGAGCAACGAGGCCGGCCGAGGAGCAACGAAGTCCGGGGGGAGAGACTTCGCATGGCAGAACGGAGGAAAAGAAACCTCTATGATATTATTTCCGATTTAATACAGAATTCGGAGCTTTTCTGCTTATATCTCATGAAAAGTTAATGCTGTATTTTTCAATGTGCGACATTAGAGGTTCAAAAGCTTCACACACGCAGTGGTAATAAGATGATAATAGCGACGACGTAACATAACATGATATTGATCACGCTGTTTAGGTCTGTATAGTTATGTGGACTTTGTTTACCCCTATTCATGATCAGTTAAGGATGACGTAGAGAAAGTGTATATTTTTCTGTATCATTCTAATCTAAATACAAATTTTGCCAGTCCAGCCAAAGATAACTCCAAGCATCTCTTTCCGGTAACGACGAAATGACCGCTTAACAGACATGAGTATATCATATTGCTCCTATCAAGAGCAAATGAGTCTGGACCCCTAATGTGCTACCAGTATACCGCGTATTGTGTTGCTTACCATCAAGGCTGTCCTCCCCTCCTTTCCCTCCATACATTTATCCTGTCAGGACTCGGATCCTGGGGCTGCGTACACTATATCCAGGTCAGATTAGATCGGCTATCATCCACGCAAAACGTCCTCTGATTTCGCCGTTTTTTGCAGAATCGGTCAGATAAGCCTTGCGTTGTGCTGCAATGCGAGTAAACTGTGCGAATGATGATTGCGCGTCTCAACGACTCAAGTACATCTGATAAAAGAGAGAAATTACAAGATTAGAATGCTGGGAGAAGAACGGCAATCTAATACCGACAAACATGGAGCCACTTTGGTAATCAGCGACAAAGACCTTTTCACGACGACAAGAAAGGGATGGAAATGAAAAAGGGAAACGCATATCATCCAAACATAGAACTACGCAAACACATGACAAAGAGAAGAGGGAATAATCGAGAACGCGAAAATGACAAGAATAAACGAAGAAGAAAGCTCTAATATACCGAGGTCAATGGATTTAAGAAGAAAAAGATAAATAAATTAAAGGCACCAAACAAAAGAAAAGAAATCAAGACGGAATAAATGAATAGGACTAACCAGAAGGCGAAAAATAAGAAACATCAAGTTGGAATAAAGGAATGGGACCAAACAGAAGAAGAAGGCCAATAAGAAGAAAAATAGAGAAGGAACAAGCGAACAAACACATTATCGCCGCAGCGGAACATCGCCGGACGACAGAACCACAAAGACAAACAAGAAACGAAAGAAAATCGCACAGAAAAAATCAGGTTACGGTTCATCACTTTCCTGGAAGCTGCCGTCCCTTGCCCACTTCCGCCGCCAGGACGATTTCCTACTCCTTTCTCTCTCATTCCCCATCTTCTTCAACGTCATCCTTATTTAGCTTTCATATTCCTTTCCTTTCTTCGCCTTCTCCCACTTTTGCTCCTCGTTGTTGCAGGCATTTTCTTTCCCTTCACCATCTCCTGCGCGGCCTTCTCCTCCTCCTTCTCCTGGCCCTGACTCAGCCAAAGGAGAGGAAATTAAGACGTCACTGCTCCGTATTTACATAATATTTCCCCCTTCACCTTTGCCATATGTGTTTAAATTGTTTTTGCTTCAATTTGTGAAAAAGGGGTTGTCAGCAGCGCCGTCCTCGAAGAAAAATTATAGATCAGTTTTGCATTTCTTATATTTCGCTTTATGAGATATGCAAATCATATATGGCTATTACCAATGCTAATTAATGGAGAACGACGTACATACACCACCATTTCGTGTATGTGCTTATACATATTATGAGATCGAAAAAGACTACCTTGTAATAACACATTCCAAACACAAGACTTGCGAAATTACGCTTTCTTTGCAAAGTGTACCGCGATTTACAAGCCCCGGGTCAAAAGCAAACACGTACACCACAAATAACAAAGAGGAAAAATGCAGTTTAGGTTTAATTTCGCCATCGGATATTCTTTCACCTTATGCGTTTGCTAAGCTATTAGTGCGCGGACTCTCTGCGGCCGCAGCGCCACGCTGGGAGGGGAGGAGGGGAAGGGAGGGGGACTGGGGAGTGACGACGGGGGATTGGGGAATGGGAGTGATGACTGGGAAATAGGAAATGAGGAGTGAGACTAGAGTTGGGGAATAAGGAGCCATAACCCAGGATTGGGGAATAAGGACTGATGACTGGGGATTGCAGAATGAAGGATGATGAAATTAGGAAATGAGGAATGATAATCAGAGACTGGGGGAATAAGAAACGACGATTGTTCACTGAGGAATGGAGGATGGGTGCTGGCGACTCGCGCATATAAAAATGTAACAAACACTATATCATCTTCTGGTTTTCTACTTTCCAACTTTTAATTCTGACAAACTTATCAAACAAAGAATACAACAAAAGAGAAGACGAAAAGAAAATCCCAAAAGAAAAAATCACATCATCTTAAAAATGTTTGTTTCTGTCTTAGTCATCAGGACCGACCACGAGGACGAGACGTGAAAGAGGCATCGCCGCCGCATTCCCAGGCTCTCTCCAACGACGGAACTTGACTTTTAACACATTTGAAACGCTAAATATCAACACAAGCAATAGCAATAACCAATTATTAATACATATGTAGGCAAATATCAAAAGAAAGTATAAACAATATCTTTTTCAAAAAAATTACATTACGAAATCACTCACTACCTAATCGATACCAGCGTTTCTCTATCGCATGACAGGAGGTGAGAGGGAGACGAAAACCTTCGGAGAGAACCAAGAGGGCGACGCGAAGGCCGAATACACGAACGACAGAGGCTGCGAGGTAATGGCACTCATTAAATACTCCTCTGGCATCGAGGGTTCACCGTGGTTGTCGAAGAGGGAGAGAGAGAGAGAGAGAGAGAGAGAGAGAGAGAGAGAGAGAGAGAGAGAGAGAGAGAGAGAGGAGAGAGGAGAGAGAGAGAGAGAGAGAGTGAAGAGAGAGAGAGAGAGAGAGAGAGAGAGAGAGAGAGAGAGAGAGAGAGAGAGAGAGAGAGAGAGAGAGAGAGAGAGAGAGAGAGAGATGCGAAAAAAAGAGATATAGGGACGGTTAGAAGAATCAAAGCAAATATAGAAAGGCATGCAGGTACAGACATATACTAAAACACACTTTCAATTACAATTTTTTAAAAGGCTTAGACCAAGAAAGAGGATTGCACCCGGAACTGTAACGAAGAAAATGAGAAAATAAGCAAATGTAAGAAGAAAAAGACGAAGCGAAAGAAAAATATGCAACCGCAGTGGGGGGGGGGGGCAGCGGACGTGGAGGGACATAAGGGGGCAAAGCAAGGGAATCGGAGGAAAAGAGGGGAAGGGGAGGGGCAAGAGGAGAAGCCCTCTCATCTCCTCAGAGCCCTGAGGAGGAGAGAGGGCCTGAGGAGAGAGGGCTCCAGAGGAATAGAGACCGAGACGGGTGGGCGGGGGGGGGGGGGTCAAGGAGGAGAGGAACCAAATGAGCAGACGTCCCAGGATGAGGGAGATAGGGGAGGCGGGGGGGGGGGGCAAAGGGGAGAAGAAGGAAAGAGTGAGAGGGGTAAAGAGGGCGGGGCAAAGGGGAGAAGCAGAGACGGCGAGAGGGCAAGGGGGAGGAGGGCCGGAGGAGAGGGGGGGGGGGCGCATGATGATCGCATAAAATACACGGGGCCTCAACCATTCACGGGAAATGTTTGAGAAAGGCCTCATCCCTGTGTGCAGGCTGCGCTCGCCCAGCGGTGCTGATTGCCACTTGCAAATACTTTTTCTTTCCTCATTTTGCCGGCTTTTCGGCGCCGAGTCAATCGCATAAAGTCGCAGAGCAAAATAGGGAGATGAAGGAAGTAGTGATAGATGGAGAAGAGAGAATAAAAAAGGAGAGAGAGAATGAGAGGGAAAATTCACTCATCAGGACTGCCTTCGTCCGAGCTAGACGTCGGAGCGAATTGCAGGCAAATGTGGAAGTGAGAAAAGGAAGGAGAGCGAAATAATGGAGAAATATAAAGAAAAACATGAAGGGAAAGAGGAAGAAACAGTAAAAGAAAAATAAGATGAAGGAAGAGGAGGAGGAGAAGAAAGAAAAAAAGAAGCAGAAGAAGAAGAAGGAAAAAAAGAGGAGAGAAGGAATAATAATAATAACAAGAGGAGGAGGCGGAGCAGAAGGAGGAGAAAAAAGAGTGGAAAGACGAAGACGACGAAGAAGGAGGAGTAGACGAAAAAAGAAAAATAAAGTGGCAGCAGAGGAGGAGGAGAGGAAAAACAAGGAAAGGGAGTAGAAGAAGGAGAAGCAGAAGAAAAAATATGAAAATGCAAAGAACAATAACACCAAAAGACGGAGAAGGGGCAGACGTGGAACCGGCCAGGCCGCACTGAGGCCCAGCATACAGCACGGCGCCGGCCGACCTCCGAGATCGCTCCGGCTCGGCTCCGATCCGCGCGAGGTCATATTGTTTTCCGAAAGCGCCGTGTCCATCAGTTATATTCATGGATATACTAAAAAC
>NW_020872064.1:413436-415936 GCF_003789085.1 Penaeus vannamei | reverse complement strand
AAGCAGTCAACGAAAACGCCTCCTGAGCAAACTCACCCAAGGCGACTCCTTCCCGCGGTCCATGCTTCTTTGCGCAACATACCTGGAAGGAAAAAATAAAATTGTTAGACATCCCAAAACATAAGCACAAATCTTAATACTGTACATGGAGGGTATTTTGACAAAAGCATCAACGTTGACAAATTCCTCATAACTCTCAACACAGAGCTGGGGAACCTGCGTAAAATTTGAGTTTATCGCGTTTAAGAATGTAAAATGGCATGGATGCCTGCATATACGAGAAAGATAAAACAAAGGAGAACGCCGCGATGATATGCAATAATTTGTCAATTTCCACAAAGCACAAATTATGCAACATATGTGGCAGTGAACATTGTACGCCGCTCTCTCGTAACCTGTCCCACAAACATACCAAGGCGAAGCCATATATGATAATTTCGATAATTTAGTTTACACGAGTTAGAAACAAAACAACAATAACTGTCTCTCAAGTTATGGTGTCTGGAAATTCACGTTAATGCATTAGTCTTTCTCTCTCGGTTCTTATCTCAGCGCCTTATTCTGTTCCGCATTTATGCCGCCCCTCCCTCGCGACCTCTCGCACCTCCACCGGGACCTCAGGCGCCCCGGCGATCGGCCGTTCCATCGCCTCGATCTCAATCGCTCGGCAACGGCCGCCGAACGGACTTTGGAAAGGGAAGGATTAGGAAGGTTTCCGAGGCAGAGGTACTCGCCTGGCGGAGGTAAGACCAGCCCACCGTAGTCATGGGAATCACCTCATTACGACCTAACTACCGTATTGGTTTATTGCTCCTAATTGTTACGTGTAGGAGGTAACTGGGCAGTAACAAGACTTCTCCACTAGAAGCTGCCGGTACAGACCAACAAAAGTTAAGACTCGCCGCCGGTAACACTAGAACACTGGTAAGGACACAGCATTTCTATTGACATGACTTAACCTAAGATACAGTAGACTGTAGACGCAAGATTTTATTGGCATGCCGCCTCGCCTCACGTCACTGCAGGCTACGTATGTACGTTCATGTTGGCATGATAGCTTACCCTCAGCACAGCAGACTGTACACGCAGGTTTTATTGGCGCGGAGCCTTTCCTTTAGAGTACAACATACGGTATGCATAAGGGCGCATTAGCATGTTCATTGAGGTAGAGTATTGCGCTCGCCTACCATTTCCTGCGATACACTTTGACTCATGAGACGCCGAGCTCGCCTGTCGGCCTGGCTTGTCATGAGACGCCGAATGGCCGGGCGGCGGCGGAGGGAACGCTGGCTTAAGAGGCTTAACAGGCTTGAAATTTGACTCCTCTCTTCAGGAGGGAACATACACATGGGCATCCATGTGTGCCCACACGTATATAANTAGCAGCGGGAGGAGGAGATAGGTGGAGAGAGAGAAGGCAGAAGACTAAAGAGAAAAAAACTCAGAACACAGACAGAGAAAGAGAGAGAGAGAGTGAGAAAAGAAAGAGAAGAAGAGAGAGAGAGAAAGAAAGAGAGAGAAAAAAAAGAAGAAAATGAGGAGGAGAGGAGAGAGCAGTCAGCAATCGCAACACACAGAACAAACAGACAAACCGGAAAGTATAATTGATACACACACCCATCAAGGATCTACTTCAATCTTGGCGGAAATAACTTCCTCTCAATCCTACAGCATGCCTCAGGGCGCCGTCGCCAGGCCCTCTGGATTAAGGATTTTCGTTATAACCTTTAACACCGACGAGTAACGCCATGCGTAGTGCTGTTGTTTGTTGCTGTGCTGCTGTTGTTGTTTTTGTTGCTGCTGTTGTTGTTGCTGCTGCTGTCGTAGATGTTGCTGTTGTTGTTGTTGTTGTTGTTGGTGTTGTTGTTGTTTTCTGTATCTTCTACACGCATCATATAATATCATATATATATATTATATATATATATATATATAATATGAGAGAGAGAGAGAGGAGAGAGAGAGAGAGAGAGAGAGAGAGAGAGAGAGAGACGAGAGAGGAGAGAGAGAGGAGAGAGAGAGAGAGAGAGAGCGAGAGAGAGAGAGAGAGAGAGAGAGAGAGAGCAGAGAGACAGAACAGACAGACAGACAGACAGACAGACATTATAGACAGAGAGAGAGAGAGTGAGAACATCATATTTTTCCATGGGTTTGCTCTAGGAGGGGTTCTTTACACGTTGACATTTATACGTAGAAACAGATAAAGTGTAATGTGTGTGTGTGTTTATGTGTGTGTGCGTGTATGTGTGTGTTTTTGTGTGCGTTTTCTGTGTGTGTGTGTGTTTTATGTGTCTGTGTGTCTATGTGCGTCCGGTGCGTTTGTACGCATGTCTATGTCTGCCTGTCTGTCTGTGAGTTTGTGTATGTAGGTGTGAATTTATGTATGTATGTATGTATTTATATGTGTATTTATTTGTGTGTATGTGTATAAACTACAAAGAATTCTCAGAAATAACCCGAAAAAAAATCTTCATCCTTTGCACTTCAACTAAAGGTTCCT
>NW_020872064.1:393436-395936 GCF_003789085.1 Penaeus vannamei | reverse complement strand
CATAAACCCACATAAACCCACATAAACCCACACAAACCCACACAAACCCACATAAACCCACATAAACCCACATAAACCCACATAAACCCACACAAACCCACACAAACCCACATAAACCCACACAAAATCCCCACATAAACCCACATAAATCCACATAAACCCACATAAATCCACATAAACCACATAAAATCCACATAAACCCCCATAAACACATAAACCCACACAAACCCACACAAACCCACAAACCCACATAAACCACATAACCCCACACATCCCCCTCCCCCAACCCGGCCACTTGACAAGACAGGCAGCTTAACGTCACGCGCTGGCATCTCTAACCAAAATCCCCGTCGTCTGAGAGTTGAAAACGACCTAATAATTCACAAGAGAGAGAGAGAGAGAGAGAGAGAGAGAGAGAGAGAGAGAGAGAGAGAGGGGGGGGGGAGAGAGAGAGAGAGAGAGAGGGAGAGAGAGGGAGGAGAGACAGAGAAAGAAAGGGGAGAGAGAGAAAAAAGAAAGAGAAAGAGAGAGAAGAGAGAGACAAACGAATGAAGAAAGCAAGGGAGGTTTTAGGTTGTAGGTTAGGTTATTTAGGTTAGTTAGGTTTAGGTTAGGTTAGGGTTAGTAGGTTGTTAGGTTTAGGTTAGGTTAGGGTCGGGTTAGGTTAATGGTTAGGTTTAGGTTTAGGTTGGTTAGGTTTAGGTTATAGGTAGGTTAGGATTAGGTTAGGTTTAGGTTTAGGTTAGGTTGGCTTAGGTTTAGGTTAGGTTGGGTTAGGTTAGGTTAGGTTAGGTTAAGGTTGGGTTTAGGTTAGGTTAGGTTTAGAGTTAAGGTTTAGGCTTGGTTTAGGGTTAGGTAGGTTGGGGTTAGGGTTTAGGTTAGGTTAGGTTAGGTTAGGTAGGTTAGGTTGGGTTATGTTGGTTAGGTTAGTTAACCGGTTAGGATTAGGTTAGGTTAGGTTAGGTTAGGTTTAGGTTAGGCTTAGGTGGGTTAGGTAGGTTAGGTTGGTTACGTAGGTTAGGTTGGTTAGGTTAGGTTAGGTTAGGGTTAGGTTAGGTTAGGTTGATTTAGTTAGGAACGATTGGGTTAGTTAGGGTTAGGTTAGGCGTTAAAAGGGTTTTAGCGTTAGGTTAGGTAGGTTAGGTTAGGTTAGGTTAGGTTAGGTTTGGGGTTAGGTTAGGTTAGGCTTAGTTTAGGGTTAGGTTAGGTTAGGTTAGGTTGTTTAGGATTTAGGTGGGTAGGTTAGTTAGGTTTAGGTTAGGTTAGGTTTAGGTTTTAGGTTGGGTTAGGTTAGGTTGGGGTTAGGTTGGTAGGTTAAGGTTAGGTTGGTTTAGGTTTAGGTTTGGTTAGGTTAGGTTAGGTTAGGTTAGGTTTAGGTTAGGTTTTAGGCTTGGGTTAGTTAGGTTAGTTGAGGTTAGGTTTAGGTGGGTTAGTTGTTTTAGGTTACGAAGGTTAGGTTAGGTTAGAGGTTAGGTAGGTTGGTTAGGTTAGGTTATGGTTGGGTTAGGTTAAGGGTTAGGATTAGGGTTAGGTGCTTAGTTAGGTTAGGTAGGATTAGGTAGTTAGGTTAAGGTTTGGGTTAGGTTTAGGTTAGGTTGGGTTAATGGTTAGAGGTTAAGGTTAGGTTAGGTTAGGTTTAGGTTTAGGTTACGGTTAGGTTGGGTTGGGTTAGGTTAGTTTAGGTTAGGTTAGGTTAGGTTGGGTAGGTTAGGTTAGGATATATGGTTAGTGTAGGTTTAAGGTTAGTTGAGGTTAGGTTAGGTTAGGTTTGGGTTTAGGGTTAGGTTATGGTTAGGTGGGTATCGGGTTAGGTTAGGTTTAGGTTAGGTTAGGCTTAGGTTAGGTTAGGTTTGGGTTAGGTAGGTTGGGTTAGGTTAAGGTTAGGTTAGGTTAGGTTTAGGTTAGTGTTAGGTTAGGTTGGGTATAGGTTAGTTAGGTTAGGTAGTTAGGTTGGTTAGTTAGGTCAGGTTGGAGTTAGTTAGGTTAAGGTTAAGGTTATGTTCAGATGTAGGTTGCGCGCATTATGGTTTAGGTTTAGGTTAGGTAGGTTAGGTTAGGTAGGTTAGGCTTAGGTCTAGGTTAGGTTGGGTTTAGGTTAGCGTTAGGTTAGGTTAGGTTTAGTTAGGTTAGGTTGGGATAGGTTAGGCTTAGGTTTTGGTTAAGAGTTAGGTTTTTAGGTTAGGTTAGGTTAGGTTAGGTTAGGTTAAGGGTTAGGTTAGGTTGGGATTAGTTAAGGTTAGGTTAGGTTAGGTTTAGGTTAGGTTAGGGTTGGTTGTAGTTTAGGTTGGGGTTAGGGTTAGGGTTAGGTTAAGGTTAGGTAGGGTTAGGTTAGGTTAGGTTAGGTTAGGTTAGAGGTTAGGTTAGGTTAGGTTGGGTTAAGGTTGGTTAGGATAGGTTAGGTTAGGTATAGGTTGGGGTTAGGTTAAGGTTAGTTGGTTTTAGGTTAGGTTAGTTGGGTTAAGGTTAGGTTAGGTTAGGGTTAGGTTAGGTTAGGTTAGGT
>NW_020872064.1:368436-385936 GCF_003789085.1 Penaeus vannamei | reverse complement strand
CCACCACATCATCATCATCAATCATCATCCTTATTCTTAACAATCACATTATCCACACGTCCTCTCTCTCCTCCCCTTCTCTTCCTCCTCCTCCCTCCATCTTAATCTTGTCTCGTTGCATAAGACACTGGAATGTTGCAAAAAGGAGTGGGGAGAGGGGGGGAGGGGGAGGGGGAGGGGGAGGGGAGGGGGAGGGGGGAGGGGGGAGGGGGAGGGGAGGGGAGGAGAGGGGGAGGGGAGGGGGAAGGGGGCGGGGGGAGGGAGGGGCAAGGGGGAGGGGGAGCTGAGGGGATGGGGAGAGGGGGGGGGTTCAAGAGGAAGAGTCGCAGAGCCTCTCGTCTGTGCATTGGCCCTCCTCCGAACCCTTTTTAAGAATATTGCAACTTGCATATATATATTCCAAGTATTCCTTCCGACTCTGTTTTGTCATTGGTTTTCCCATGCAGGCTTTTTGCATGACACATCCAATGCAGTCATGAGCTCGGTTTGTTAAAATTGTGACAGGCATGACAGAATTAATATTCACATATACGGGCATACATATACACAGAAATAATTGGTTATCTGATCCATTTATCTGATATATATTTATCTATCTGTCTGTGTGATAGAAATGTCTATGTAGGCTGATAGATAAATATCTATCTATCTGTCTGGTAGAAATGTCTATCTAAACTGATAGATAGATATTTATCTATCTATCTGTCTGGTAGAAATGTCTATCTGAACTGATAGATATGTATTTATCTATCTATAGATATATGTTTATTTATCTATCTGTCTGGTAGAAATATCTATCTAGACTGATAGATATATATCTATCTCTCTGTCTGATAGAAATGTCTATCTAAACTGATAGATATGTATTCATCTATCTATCTGCCTGGTAGAAATGTTTATCTAAACTGATAGATAAATATCTATCTATCTGTCTGTCTGGTTGAAATGTCTATGTAGACTGATAGATATGTATTTTTCTATCTATCTGTCTGGTAGAAATGTCCATCTAGACTGATAGACAAATATCTATCTATCTGTCTGTCTGTTAGAAATGGCTATCTAGACTGATAGATAAATATTTATCTATCTGTCTGTCTGGTAGAAATGGCTATCTAAACTGATAGATATATATTTATCTATCTGTCTGTCTGGTAGAAATGGCTATCTAGACTAATAGATAAATATTTATCTATCTGTCTGTCTGGTATAAATGGCTATCTAAACTGATAGATATATATTCATCTATCTATCTGTCTGGTAGAAATGGCTATCTAGACTGATATATATATTTATCTATCTCTCTGTCTGGTAGAAATGTCTGTCTGAACTGATAGATATGTATTTATCTATCTGTCTGTCTGGCAGAAATGTCTATGTAGACTGATCGATATGTATTTGTCTATCTATCTGTCTGGTAGAAGTGTCTATCTAAACTGATAGATATGTTTTTATTTGTGTGTAGATGCATGTCTGTATAATGCACAAATTTAACAAACTCAACATATGTATAGTGACTTTTTTGTTTGTTTGTTTGTTTATACGTTTCTTTATGTCTGTTGAATTACTTGTTTTTTATTCATTCCGTTATTTGTTTATCTCTATTTTCTATATTCGTTAATCTTTTACATGTTTTTTGTTTACTTATTCTTTAATCAATTCTTTGCATAAATTTATTTATTTACTTATCTACTTATCTATTCATTAATTACATTATAAGTTTTTTGTTTATTTATTCATTCATCTGCTGTCTATCTGTCTGTCTATCCATTCTGTCATTTAGATATCTATCAATTCATCTATCAATTTATCACTTCTATCAATTTCATGCTATCAATTCTTTCCTTCGCTTCATGCTTAACTGTTTACTTATTTACTTATATTAACTTACTTGTTTATTTTGTTTTAATCAGCTGTCATTACTTTTATCATTGTCATTATCATTGATATTTTTGCTGGTATCATTACTATGTTTACTTCTGCTATTATGATAATCATTACAAATAGAAGCATTATCATCCTTCCACATAGCACCAAATCAATCACGATTCATATTATCAATACAAAGAACGGAATGCCATCAGCAATCATCATCACATCAATATCATCATCATATCAATCATTCATCGTCAATCATCACATCAATCATCGATCCATAGCTAGCACATCGAATCAATCATCATCATCAAATTACATCATCATCATCATGCATAGCATTATCATCATCCCATCATACATCAGAATTCTATCTATCTGATCAATTATAATAGGCAAGTCTATCATCTCAGCATCATCTAATCATTCATACTCATGCATTTATCAATTCACTATCAATCATCAATACATCATCATCATGCATTGAATATCTCTATCATCATTCAATGGCATCATCATCATCATACATGCATATACCCTGTTTATTAACTAAACTGTCATACTGTACAGTTCATGTGTATTATCATTGAATGATTATCATAAATCATCATTACTGAAAATATCCCTATGATGCAATTATCAAGAGAGAGGATCCCAGAACTAAGCTATAGATCAGATAGATTTAGCTACGCACTAAGATATGATAGTTATAAGATTAGATAGATCAGATAGATAGTATAGAATAGAGAGATAGACTAAGATTAGATACGGAAAATAAAAATTTTAGATAAAATAGTAGTAGTGAATAGATAGATAGTATAGATAGATAGTATAGTATAAGTATAGATAGATTAGTATTTTGGTATATGATAGATAGATGTAATTGGTAAAAAAAAAAGGGGAAGGGGGGGGAAATTATTAGATAGACAGAAATTAGTAAGTATAGAAAAGGATTAGATAGCGTATAGACCAGATGAAGATAGAAAGAAAAGATAATAAGAATGAGTAACAGATAGTATAGAATGAGATAGATATGAGAGAGAGAGATATTATACAATAGTGAGAGAGAGTGAGCATATATAGTAACTATATATATATTATATATTTATATATATACGTAGTATTATATACATATTATATAGTATTAGTATTATACAATATCATATATATGTAACAGATAGTATGGTGCGTGATTACTATAACTATAACACCATGAAACATGTACACGCACATCGCACAGCGGCAGCGCGCGGCAAGTTGCTGAATCTCCCCTTTACCTTCGTCTCATTGTCTCTCGGTTTCCCAGCCAGCGAAACCAGGCTATGGCAAGGACAATACGCGTAACGGGACTAAATGCTTGATTCCCGAGCGAATATGCCTGCGACCCGGAACTGTAGCCGTAAGTGACAGGATTTGAGTAACCTACAGACAGCTAGGTGGTTAACGCTCCGGTCGGAGCTGTCTTCGGCTTTAATTTCAGTATTCCGTTTGCATAGCGGCGAGGCTCATTCCACTCGGCGGCGGTCCGGGTGCGGTTTCTACCAGGGCGGGCTGGCCACGACTTTTCATTCTATCGCATAACCAGTTGTGTTTTGTGTGTGTATTTGTGTGTGTGTGGTTGTGTTATTTGTGTGTTGTTGTGGTGTGGTGTGTGTACTGTGTGTGCTGTGATGTGTTGTGTGTGTGTGTCTTGGTGGTGTGGTGTTGTGTGTGTGTGGTTGTGTGTGTGTGCGTTGTGGTGTGTGTGATGTGGTGTGTTAGTAGTGGTGCTTGGTGGTGTGTGTAGTTGTGCTGATATGTGTGTGTTGATGTGTTGTGTGTGGTATTTGTAGAAGTATGTGTCGTGTGTGTGTTTGTGTGTTTGTGTGTGTGATAGTGGATTGTGTGTGTGGGATGTTGTGTGTTTTGTGTGAGGTCGTTGTTTGTGTGTGTGTGCAAATATATTATAGTGAATATATGGTATAAGTTATAAATTTGTTATGTATAGCTTTACATTACACACACGAAGCAATATACGAAAGTACAAATATACATCTATGTCTTGGATATAAGTTTATTGTGTGTGTAAATATATATTTCTTATATTAATATATTATATATTAATTATAATACTAGTAATATTAGTAATATATATAGCTGTATAATATATATTATGACATTATATATCTACATATATATATAATATATATATATATATATATATATATATATATAATATAATATATATATGTATGTAATATATAGTATATATATATTATAATATATAATAATATTATTATATATAAGTATAATTATATATATATATAAATCTATTATATATATATATATACTATATATATATATATTATATTTGAATACATATATAACAAATATATAATAGCATATATATATATATATAAATATATATAAAAGGTTTTATATCATGAATATCATGAAATATATAATATATATATATATGATGAGTATGATATATATATATATGATATATATATATACGATATATATAGAGAGCTATATATATATTACTATATATAAAATAAAAGTATATGTACAATAATATTATACGATATATATAATATATATTATAGTACTTGCTATTTGTAAGATGTAATTATACTATATAAAGGAGAGAGAGACAGAAGAGCAAAGACAGCCAGAGAGAGAAAGAAAAGGCAAAACAGTTACATAGATAACGCGATTATCAGATTACTCAAAAGAAAATATCCCCACCCCACAATAAAAAAAAATAAAAAAAATACAAATACATTAAATGTCCACGCGACCTCAGATTGCAACTTCTGATTCTCATAGCATTCTCGAATTTCAAGTTTTGCAATAACCAGGCTTGCAAGATGTTCGATACCACTAACGTGCAATAATGATTAAAGGATCTTAGGACTTGGCTCAGTGATCCTCTCGTCACCCATTTGCGTAGAAAACTTTTTATCCTCCTTCTTGTGCCTTCTACTTTCCATATTCCTTGTTTTTTAGTTTTTCTCTATACTTGGTTCGCAAATGCAACGACAGGGATTAGTCCCAGCCGTTTCAAATGGAGTGTTGTAGACATTTTTATCTGTTTATTAGACCAAAGTAAGAAGGAAGAAAAGAGAAATCCTTGTCAATGTGAAGGAAATTAGTTCGAAGATTTAACGGAAAATTTTAATCGCTAAAGAATATAGATGTATATTACAATGGATAAAAATAAAGATAAATGAATAAGATAAAACGGATAAAAATAGATAAAAGATAGATAAAAATAATGATAAAGTGTACACTAACAAATTTCAAAGCATATAATATTAAGCGTTCAGTAAGAAAATTATAATATGTGAAGGTAAATATGACATTAGTTTTAATGTACAATTTTAACTGAAGGTGATCAACAAGCAGCGTCTATTACCTGCCAATAATAAAATGTACGATGTGAATAAGCATTGATCACTGAAATAGATTCTACTCGATCGCATATCAAATGATGCGACCGATTCGTTCTGAACGTGACTAGTAGCTGGTGAAATTAGAGTACTGGTAAGTATATGGAGGTGATGGGTTAGGGGGAGTATAGCAATAATAGTTGCGGAGAAGCATCATATGGACCAATAGAATAAAAATGAGAGAGAGAGACTAGAAGGTTCCATGGCAGATATATGTATTGATAAAGAATAGAATGAATATAATCAAGAATAATAAAAGTGAGATAACTAAGGAATAGGACGAATATATTGGAATAGATAATGAATAATGATGCCTGGAACGTGATATATATTGGTAAGTGAGGATAGATAATATAAATGTAATGTAATAATGATGACTAATAAGAAAATACTCGTGGTGATAATGATGATTATGTTTGCGATAGGAAAGATATAGACAGATCGATAGATAGATAGAAGGATAGTCGCATTTATGAATATAAAGAGGTTTGTATATGAATCCATAAATACACAATTACACATACATGAACGTGTGTATATGTGTGTGTGTGTGAGGATATGCGTGTGGGGGGGCTAGTGTGAACATGTGTATATATATAAATAGATAGATAGATAATGAGAGAAAAAAGCAACATGAAAATTTGAATTCAAGATAAAAAATTCAAGGAGGTCACAAAAAAGGAATCGATTTTTTTTCTTTTTCTTTTCTTTTTCTTTTTTTCTTTCTTTTTTTCTTTTTTATATAATAATTTTGATAAATCAAATCGGATTCAATTATGAATGAAGAAGCACGTGACATAAACCTGACGACCGCTTTCGAAAAGGACAAGTTGAATAAATTATTAATAAAAATGACGGCTGCCAGAATAAAAAATGTTATAGATTTGGAAAAAGAAAATGAAAAATTAAGCAATTACGGACTATGGACTAAGGGGGGGGAGGGGAGAGAGAGGGGAGAGGATGGAAAGGGAGGGGAAAGATAGAAGGGAAGAGGAGAAAAGGGGAGAAGAGAGGCAGGGAGAGAAAAGAGGAGAGGAGGAGGAAGAGAGAAAGGGAAGGATGGAAAGAGGGATAGTTAAAAAGGGGAATATGATCGAAAAGGGAAGGAAAGTAGAAGGAGAGAAGGGAAGATGAGAAAAAATAGAAAGGCAGGAGAAGAAAAAAAGACATAAGAGTAGAGGGGAAGATAGAAAAAGAACGAAAGGAGGAAACGGAAAGAAAAGAGAAAGTGAGGAACGAGGGGTAGAGAGGAGAGGGGGGAGGGGAAAGGGAGAAGGAGTGATAGAGAGGAGAGGGGGAAGGGAGAAGGAGGGATAGAGAGGAGAAGGGGGAAGAGTGAGGGAGAAGGAGGTGTAAGAGAGAAGAGAAGAGGGTGAGGGGAGGAGGAGAGAGGAGGGGTAGAGAGAAGAAGGGGAAAGGGGGAAGGGAAGGAGGGATAGAAAGGAGGGGTAGAGAGGAGAAGGGGGAAGAGAGAGGGAGAAGGAGGAACACAGAGGAGAGGCGGGAGGGAGAGGGAGAAGGAGGTGCACAGGGGAGAACGAGGGAGGAGGAGAGAGGGAGAAGGAGGTGCACAGAGGAGAGAGGAAGGGGGAGGAAGGGAGAAGGAGGTGCACAGAGGAGAGAGGGAGGAGGAGGAAGGGAGAAGGAGGTGCACAGAGGAGAGGCGGGAGGGGAGGGAGAAGGAGGTGCAAGATGCAAGAGGGAGAGGGGAGGAGAGAGGGAGAAGGAGGTGCAAAGAGGAGAGAGAGAAGAGGAGGAGTAGGGAGGGAGAAGGAGGTGCACAGAGGAGAGAAGGAGGAGGAAGGAGGGAGAAGGAGGGAGGGATAGAGAGAAAGTCGGGAGGGGGAGAGAGGGAGAGGGGAGGATAGAGAGAAGAGGCGGGGAGGGAGGGAGAGAAGGGGGAAGGGGGAAGGGGGAGGGGAGAAGGAGGGGTAGAGAGAAGAAGGGGAGGGGGAAGGGAAGGAGGGATAGAAAGGAGGGGTAGAGAGGAGAAGGGGAAGAGAGAGGGAGAAGGAGGAACACAGAGGAGAGGGGGAGGGAGAGGGAGAAGGGAGGTGCATGGGAGAGGAGAGAGGGAGGAGGAGGGGAGGAGAAGAGGCCAGAGGGAAGGGAGGAGGAGAGAGAAGAGGGAGGAGAGCGGGAGGGAAGGGAGGGAGAAGGAGGTGCACAGAGGAGAGAGAGAGGCGGGAGGAGAAGTAGAGGGGAAGAGGGAGGAAAGGAGGGAGAAGGAGGTGCACAAGGAGGAGGGAGAGGGGAGGGATAGAGAGAAGAGGCGGGAGGGAGAGGGGGAAGGAGAGGTAAGAGGAGAGGGGAAGGAGAGAGAGAAGAGAAGGAGGGATAGAGAGGAGAAGGAGGTGCACAGAGGAGAGAGATGAAGGAGGAGGAAGGGAGGCGAAAGGGGGAGGGAGAGGGGGGGAGCCAAGATGGAGACGGAGGTGATCAACTTTCCCAGATAAGGTGGAGGTCGCGCTTTGTCCTCGTCTTCCTTTGTTGGGGAAAAAGACTTCGGAAAACAAAGGGAAAACATTAAAGAAAAACGTATGTGTTTGTTCGTGTGTGTTTTTTTGTGTGTTTGTTTGTGCGTTTTTTTTTCTCTGTGATTGTGTTTGTTTGTGCTTGTGTAATTTTTTTGTGTGTTTGTTTTTGTTTATGTGTGTGTTCTGGGTTCGTTTGTACTTGTATTTTTCTGTGATTTGTTTGTGTTTGTGTTTTTTTTTCTGTGTTTGTGGTTGTTTCTGCCTGTTTTTCTGTTCATTTTTGTTTGTTTTTTTATGGATTTTGTTTGTGTTTGTTTGCGTGTGTTTTTCTGTGTTTGTGTTTGTTTCTCCCTGTTTATCTGTTTATTTTTGTTTACGTGTCCTTTCTGTGTGTTGCATTTGTTTGTTTTTGTTTCTTTGTGTTTCTTTGCTTGTGCGTGTGTTTTGTTTGTGTGTTTGTTTGTATCTTTTTGTATTCTTGTTTCTATGTGCAATTATCCGCCTTTGTTTGTTTTGTGAGCTTTTGTTTGTTTGTTTGTTTGTGTGTTTGTATTTGCGGCTTTGTCTTTGTAGGATGTGTGCGCGTGTGTGTGTGTGTGTGTTTGTGTATGCGTGCGCGTGTGCGTGTGTGTGTGTGTGTTTGTGTATGCGTGCGCGTGTGTGTGTCTACGTGTGCGTGTGTGTGTGCGTGTGTGTGTGTGTGTGTGTGGTGTGTGTTTGTGTATGTGTGCGCGTGTATGTGTCTACGTGTGCGTGTGTGTGTGTGTGTGTGTGTGTGTGTGTGTGTGTGTGTGTGTGTGTGTGTGTGTGTGTGTGTGTGTGTGTGTGTGTGTGTGTGTGTGTGTGTGTGTGTGTGTGTGTGTGTGTGGTGCGTGCGTGCATGTGTGTGTCTACGTGCGTGTGTGTGTGCGTGTGTGTGTGTTTATTTGTATATTTTTTCTGAGTGTGTATTCATCAATTAAACTCCCTATTTGCACTGGCTTCTACACAAATATTTCAGAGCTATTTATAGATCCTTCAAAAAGAGCTTTTCCTCACCCCCCCCCCCCCCTCGCTCGCCCCCCCCTGCCATTCCCCCTCCCCCTTTCTCCTTCCACCTACTTCTCCTTTCTGCCAAAATAACTTTAATTTTCTTTTTCTTTCGTTCTTAAAGTCCTCAAAATCCGTTTCGTTGTAAAAAAAATGAATTGATAAATAGATGAATAAATAGATGGTAGATAGATAGATAAATGAAGAAATAGGTAATAGATAGATAGATATATGAATAGATAAATGATAGATAGATAAAAGAATGAGCAATACATAAGTAAAATAATGGAAAGTAAATAAATAAGTAAAACAAAAATAGAATGGATAGATAAGTAAGTGAAACAAACGATAGAATAGATAGTTAAGTAGAGTAAGTAAATAAAATATTTAGATAAATAAAAATATTGATTCTTTTTTAACGAGATAATTTTCTTTCGATTTTTTTTCATTTAATTGTTTTATTTTCGAAAGATTTATTTTTTTTTCTCTTTTTTTCTTTTTCTCTTTATTTTTCTTTATTGTTTTATGTTCTTTTTCTTTCTTTTTATCTTTTTCATTTTCTCTTTTTTTCTCTCTTTATTTTCCTTTATTATGTTTTATATTCTGTCTTTTTCTTTCTTTTTAGCTTTTCTTCTCTTTTGTTTATTATCTTTTATTTTCATTTTCTCTTTACCTTTTCTTCATTCTATTTTTCAATTTTTTTTTTTTTTTTTTGTATTACCCCTACCATAATTGTAGAAAAATAATAAATAAATAAAAAAACGCAACTACACTTACCACAATGCCCCCCCCCCAAAAAAATATATATATATATAATAATAATAATAATAATAAAATAAACAAATAAATAAATAAAAGATAAATGAATAAATAAATAAAATAAAATAACACAAGAAAATGGCAGTAATATTGGCAAATAAACTGAATCTATGACGTCACGATTCGAACACTTATCACTTGGTCAATTCACGGGCGGCGGGACTGTGAAATGTGTGGGTGTCCCTTCTCTATTGGCCAATTGCTTGTTTTTGTTTGTTTTGCTTTTGTTTTTGCTTTTGTTTTGTTTTGTTTTTGTTTGTTTTTGTTTTTGTTTGTTTTTTGTTTGTTTTTGTTTTGCTTTTGTTTTTGTTTTTGTTTTTTGTTTGTTGTTTGTTTGTTTTTTGTTTTTGTTTGTTTGTTTTTTTCTTTTTCTTTTTTTTTCTTTTTTTTTCTTTTCTTTCCTCCGTACTTCTTTGTTTGTTTGTGTGTCTTTGTTTGTGTGTTTTGTTCGTATGTGTGTTTGTGTGTGTGTGTGCGTTAGTGTGTGTCTGTGTGCATATCGATACATCCTTTCATATATCTATTTATACATCTACCACTACCCTTCGATCTATCTATCAGTCCATCTATCTACGTATCTATACATCTATCCATCCCTTTCTTTCTTTGTATACATAAGATTTATATTAATATAAGAATTGACTTTTTAAAAAAAATATCCCTGTCAGAGCTGCCATGTCAAATTATATATTTATCTGAGAATTCGCGAGACAATTTAGAAGAAGACTTATGATGTATACCTTTATATTTTTTCAAAGCAAACATTTTGGCATTTTGCTAAATGAAGATGAATTTTCTTGACAAAATAAAATAAAATTTGGAATTGATAACGGGGATGAAAGGAGAGGAAGCGATAATATTGTGAAAGGAAATATATCAAAAGCAAATTGAAAGAGAGAGAGATAAATTGATTGATAGATTGGTAGATAGATAGGTTATTGGCTAGATAGATTGATAGATAAATAGGTAGCTAGGTTCATAGAGAGAGAGATAGATGGACAGAAAGATAACAGGATAGATCAATAGATAGACAAGTAGACAGGTAGATAGATAGAAGCATGGATAGATAGACAAATGAGCAAACAGAGAGATAGATAGTTAACAATATGTATGTAAAAAGACAGACAGATAAATATACAGTGAAGCTATACAGATAAATAGAGAGAAAGGCAAACTCATAACCAGACAGACAGATAGATAATTAAAGATACAAACAGATAAACATACAGCGATAGATAAATAAATCTAGATAGACAAAAGTAAAATCTATAAAGAGACAGCAGATAGACAAACTAATAGACAGACACATCGTCACAAACCCAGTCATAGCATCAAATTGACCTCACTTGACCCGTGACCTCACTTGACCTGTTGTTCCTCACTCGACCTGTGACCTCACTTGACCCGTTGTTCCTCAGAATCCGAAATGAGGTCAAATGTGCTAACACGGGTTGGACATTGCAAAGTTGCAGCGAACGGTATCCGATTTCAGTTGTCGTAATGAAAGAGGAAGTTTCAACAGTCGCTTGAACTGGATCCTCCTGTTGCGGGGTTTTGCAATGAGTTGTGGCTTTGGTGTTGATGTTGCTGTAGTTGTTGATTTTGTTGTTGTTTTTGTTGCTGTTGAGGATGTTTTGGTGTTGAAGATGTTTTGTTGTTGTTTTTGTTGCTGTTGGTGATGTTTTGGTGTTGTTGATGTTTTGGTGTTGATGGTTTTGTTGCTGTTGAGGATGTTTTGTTGGTGGTGATGTTTTGTTGGTGTTGATGTTTTGGTGTTGATGATGTCTTTGTTGTTGTTGTTGTTTTTGAGGTTTTTGTTGCAGAGGATAATGTTTTGTTGTTGTTTTTGATGTTTTTGTTGATGTTGATGATGTTTTGTTGTTGTTTTTTATGTTTTGTGGCTGTTGATGATGTTTTGTTGTTGCTTTTGATGTTTTTGTTAATGTTGATTATGTCTTTTGTTGTTGTTTTTGATGTTTTTGTTGCTGTTAGATATGTTTTGGTGTTGTTGATGTCTTTGTTGTTGTTGTTATTGTTGTTGTTGATGTGTTTGTTGCTGTTGGGGATGTTTTGGTGTTGATGCTTTTGTTGTTGTTGATGATGTCTTTGCTGTTGTTGTTCATGGTGTTTTGTTGTTAATGTTTTTATTGTTGATGTTTTTGTTGCTGTTGATGATGTTTTGGTGTTGTTGATGTCTTTGTTGTTGCTGTTATTGATGTTTTTGTTGTTCTTGTTCACGATGTTTTGTTGCTGGTTATACCTTTGTTGTTGTTGTTTATTTGTTTACTTTGCCTTCTTTGTCCTTTATCCAATTTTTTTGTCTTGTTATCACATTAACAATGAAGATCTTTTTATATCCAAGAATAATATCTTGAAGGAGATAATGACATCGCTTTTGTCTTCATAAACGCAAAACTAATAGACAGAGACATCGTCACAAACCCAGTCATAGCATCAAATTGACCTCACTTGGCCTGTGACCTCACTTGACCTGTGACCTCACTCGACCTGTTATTCCTCACTTGACCTGTTGTTCCTCACTTGACCTGTGACCTCACTTGACCTGTTGTTCCTCACTTGACCTGTTGTTCCTCACTTGACCTGTGACTTCACTCGACCTGTGACCTCAGTTGACCTGTTGTTCCTCACTTGACCTGTGACCTCACTTGACCTCTCACTTGACCCTGTTGTCCTCACTTGACCTGTGTGACCTGTTGTTCCTCACTTGACCTGTGACCTCACTTGACCTGTTGTTCCTCACTTGACCTGTGACCTCGCTCGACCCGTTGTTCCTCAGAATCCGAAATGAGGTCAAATGTGCTAACACGGGTTGGACATTGCAAAGTTGCAGCGAACGGTATCCGATTTCAGTTGTCGTAATGAAGGCGGAAGTTTCAACAGTCGCTTGAACTGGATCCTCCTGTTGCGGGGTTTTGCAATGAGCTGTGGCTTTGGTGTTGATGTTGCTGTTGGTGTTGGTGGTGATGTTTTTTGTTGTTGGTGGTGTCTCTGTTGTTGTTAATGATGTTGTTGTTGTTTTTGTTGCTGTTGATGATGTTTTGTTGTTGTTTTTTATGTTGCTGTTGTTGTTGAGGATGTTTTGGTGTTGATGGTTTTGTTGCTGTTGAGGATGTTTTGGTGTTGGTGGTGTCTTTGTTGTTGCTGTTGAGGATGTTTTGGTGTTGGTGGTGTCTTTGTTGTTGTTGATGATGTTTTGTTGTTGTTTTTTATGTTGCTGTTGTTGTTGAGGATGTTTTGGTGTTGGTGGTGTCTTTGTTGTTGTTGATGATGTTTTGGTGTTGATGATGTTTTGGTGTTGATGATGTTTTTTGGTGTTGTTGTTGTCGTTGATGTTTTTCACGATGTTTTGTTGTTGTTGATGATGTCCTTGTTGTTGTTCATGATGTTTTGTTGTTGGTGGTGTTTTGTTGTTGATGTTTTTGTTGTTGATGTTTTGTTGTTATTGATGTCTTTACTGTTGTTGTTCACGATTTTTTTTGCTGGTGGTGTCTTTGTTGTTGTTGCTATTGATGTTTTTGTCGCTGTTGATAATGTTTTGTTGTTGGTGGTGTCTTTGTTGTTGTTGATGATGTTTTGTTGTTTTTTATTATATGTTTGCCTTACCTTCTTAGTCCTTTATCCGGTTTGTTTGTTTTGTTATCACATTAACAATGAAGATCTTTTTATATCCAAGAATCATATCTTGAACAAGATAATGACATTGTTTTTGTTTTGATAAACTTGCAAGATATTAACAATAATAATGACACGAACAACAACAAAGAAAACAATGATATTAATAACTATGAGAATGGTTATTATAACAACACTAATTTTGTTGACAGTTGAAACGATTATAACAATAGAGGATGATAGCACTGATGATGATGTTGATGATGATGATGATGATGATTTTGATGACAATGTTAATAGGGAATATGATATTTTTTTAAATGGTAACAATGATGGTGGTAGGATTGCATAACAAGATGTGGGGAATAGTATGTTGCTTTCTTTCTTTCTTTCTTCTTCCTTCTCCTTCTCCTCTTCCTCCTTCTCTTCGTCACCTTTTTTCTTATTCCTTTTTCTTCCTCCTCTTCCTCCTCTTCCTCCCCTTTTTCCTTTTCCTCCTCCTCTCCCTTTCCAACCTCCTTCTCTTCCTCTTCCTGATGCTGCTTCTCTTCTTCCTCTTTCTCTTCTTCTTCTTCTTCTTCTTCTTCTTCTTTCTTTCTTCTTCTTCTTCTTCTTCTTCTTCTTCTTCTTTTCTTCTTTCTTCTTTTCTTCTTCTTTCTTCCTCTCCATCACTTCCTCCCTCGCCTTCTTTCTCCTCTTCTCCTCCTCCTCCTCCTTCTCCTTATTATCATTATTATTATCATTATTATTATTATCACTGTTATTATATGTTAATTATTATATATATTATTATTATTATTATTATTATTATTATTATTATTATTATTATTATTATTATTATTATTATTATTATTATTATTATTATCATTATTATTATTACTATCCTCCTTCTCCTCCTCCCCTCCACTCCTCCCCCTCCACCTCCTCCTCCTCCTCCTCCTCCTCCTCCTCCTCCTCTCCTCCTCCCTTCCTCCTCCTCCTCCTTCTCCCCCTCCATCTTCTCCTCCTCCTCTTTCCTCCTCCTCCTCCCTCCTCCACCTCCTCTCCTCTCCTCCTTCCTCTCTCCTCCTCCTCCTCCTCTTACTCCTCTTCCTCCGCCTCCTCCTCCTCCTCCCTTCCTCCTCCTCTCCACCTCCACTCCACTCCACCTCCACCTCCACCTCCACCTCCACCTCCACCTCCACCTCCACCTCCACCTCCAACTCCACCTCCACCTCCTCCTCCTCCTCCTCCTCACTCCTCCTCCACTCCACCTCCACCTCCACATCCTCCTCCTCCCTCTCCTCCTCCTCCTCCTCCTCCTCCTCTTCCCTCCTCCTCCTCCTCCTCTCCTCCTTCTCCTCCTCCATCCTCCTCCTCCTCTTCCTCCTCCTCCTCCCCTCCACTCTCCTCCTCCTCCTCCTCCTTCTCCTCCTCCTTCTCCTCCTCCTTCTCCTCCTCCTCCTCCTCCTCCTCCTCTTCCTCCTTCTCCTCCTCTCTCCTCTTCCTCCTCCTTCTCCTCCTCCTCTCCTCCTCTCCTCTCCTCCTCCTCTCCTCCTCCTCCTCCTCCTCCTCACTCCTCCTCCTCCTCCTCCTTCTCTCCTCCTCCTCCCTCCTCCTCCTCTCTCTCTCCTTCTCTCCTCCTTCTCCTCCTCCCTTCTCCTCCGTCTCCTCCTCCTCCACCTCTCCTCCACCCTCCCACTCCACCTCCACCTCCACCTCCACCTCCACCTCCACCTCCAACCTCCACCTCCACCTCCCCTCCACCTCCACCTCCACCTCCTCCTCCTCCTCCTCCACCTCCACCTCCCCACCTCCTCCTCCTCCTCCACCATCCACCTCCACTCCACCTCCACCTCCACCTCCACTCCCCTCCTCCTCCTCCTCCTCCACCTCCATCTCCACCTCACCCCACCTCCACCTCCTCCTCCCCTTCCCACCTCCACCTCCAACTCCACCTCCACCTCCACCCACCTCCTACTCCCCCCTCCACCTCCCCTCCCTCCACCTCCACCTCCACGCTCCACCCTCCACCTCACACCTCCACCTCCACCTCCACCTCCACCCCCCTCCACCTCCACCTCCACCTCCCAACCTCCACCTCCACCTCCACCTCCTCCTCCTCCTCCTCCACCTCCACCTCCACCTCCTCCTCCTCCTCCTCCTCCTCTCCACCTCCACCTCCACCTCCACCTCACCTCCCACCTCCACCTCCACCTCCTCCTCCTCCTCCTCCTCCTCCACCTCCACCTCCACCTCCACCTCCCTCCCCCTCCACCTCCACTCCCTCCACCTCCACCTCACCTCCCCTCCCTCCCTCCCTCCACCTCCACCTCCACCTCCACCTCCACCTCCTCCCTCCTCCTTCTCCTCCTCCTCCCTCCTCCTCTTCCTCCTCCTCCTCCTCCGTTTTTTTTTTTTTTTTTGTTTTTTCTTCCCTCCTCCTCTCCTCCCTCCTCCTCCACCTCCACCTCCACCTCACCTCCACCTCCACCCCCACTCCATCTCACCTTCTCCTCCTCCACCTCCACCTCCTCCTCTTCCTCCACCTCCTCCCTCCTTCTCCTCCACCTTCTCCCCCTCCACCTCCACCTCCACCTCCACCTCCACCTCCTCCTTCCCTCCACGTCCACCCCCACCCTCCATCTCCACCTTTCCTCCTCCCTCCTCTTCCTCCTCCTCCTCCCGTTTTTTTTTTTTTTTTTTTCGTCCCTCCTCCTCTCCCTCCTCCTCCTCCTCCCTCTTCCTCCTCCTCCTCCTTCTCCTCCTCCTCCTCCACCTCCTCCCTTTTTTTTCTTCTTCATCTCACAACCTCAAAATTAAATCACTCTCTTAAAACTTGATCTCCCAAGATGCTTGTGCTCATCATGCACCTTAACTGCATCTTCAACATTGCATTCAAGTTTTTTCTATGTATGAAGTTCTCGAAAGCGTGAACTTACGTGACCTTTTAAACTATGTGCGTGTCCCTGACCTACTTTGGCTGACCTTTTGAAGTCACAGGATCTTGAATATAAATTTTATTCACTTCTCCTTCTTCTTCTTTTTCGAGTTGTCCGTTCGTTGATTTTGTTTATTTGTTTATTTGTTTGTTTCTCTGTGTATTGGTTTATTCATCTATTTGTCTATTTGTTTATTTATCTATGTAGATGTTTACTTATTTTTCTCTCTTTATTTATTCATTTGCGTTGTTCTTTTCTTTTCGTTTTCTTTCCTCTGTCAATTTTTTTATCTCTCTTTTTGTTTCTATATATATATAATATATAATATAATATATATATATATATATATATATATATATATATATATATATTATACGATAACAAATATTAATTCACGAAATTCGATCTGAGGAAAAAAAATGCAGGATTTTCTTGCAAGAGACTGAATTCGTGAAGACTTCTAGGGAACCCATACAGAGATAAAGGTCAGAATTGTCTATTATTTCGAGTAAGGTCGTCTCTTAAAGGTCATGTGAGTAATGAACCTATCTTCAGGCTTGACGGGATGGGTGTCTGGGTTAAAACTTTGGGTTAGGTTAGTTCTCACGACCTAAAAAGTGAGAGAGAAAAAATGGTGTTTAGGTTTTCGTATTAAAAATCTTCAGTATGATTATGTCTTAGTGTTTGTTACCATAATGCTTTCGTGTAGTTTTGAATTTTAGAATATTGGTAGATTGTTATGTAAAACCAAAAGATTGATGCATCCCTTGTTTATAAAACGTTTATGGATCGATGTCACAATGCTCTTTCGAGTAATGGATCATTTTGAAGTAATAAGGAAAAAAAAATCTTGTGACTTCAAGCTGGGTATCCGTGCTTCTCTCTCTCTCTCTCCGTCCCTCCCTCTCCCTCTCTCTCTCCGTCCCTCCCTCTCTCTCTCTCTCTCTCTCTCTCTCTCTCTCTCTCTCTCTCTCTCCTTCCTCCCTCTCTCTCTCTCCGTCCCTCCTCTCTCTCTCTCTCTCTCTCTCTCTCTCTCTCTCTCTCTCTCTCTCTCTCTCTCTCTCTCTCTCTCCTCTCTCTCTCTCTCTCTCTCTCTCTCTCCCCCTCCTTCTCTCTTCTCCGTCCCTCCCCTCCCTCTCTCTCTCCGTCCCTCCTCTCCCTCTCTCTCCGTCCTCCCTCTCTCTCTCTCTCTCCTCTCCCTCTCTCTCTCCTCCCTCCTCTTCTCTCTCTCTCTCAGGGTTTGGTTTCCCAGACTTGGTGGATATGGAGACACAGTCCTGCTTTGGCTGTCTAATCAGAAGAGGTTGCAGGTAGC
>NW_020872064.1:358436-360936 GCF_003789085.1 Penaeus vannamei | reverse complement strand
CTAGCTCCCTTACAAATTACTCTTCCCTCCACTTTATTCTCTTCCCTCTCTCTTACCTTCTCATTTTCCACTATCCTCTCATCCTCTCTCTTCTACTCTCATCATCCTTTTACTCTATCATCTCCCATCACCTATCTCTATCTTCCTACTCTTACTTTTCTTTCCCTCCGCTACTCTCTCCTTTTCTTTTTCATATTTTTGTCTTGTATCTTCTATCCCATCATCTTCTTCTCTTCCCCCCCGTCTTCTCTCTTCTTCTCTTCTCCTCCCTCCCCTCTCTCCTTATCTTCTTCCTCCCTCTCTCTTCTTCTCTTCTCCTCTCTATCCACCACTTTCACTTCCTTCTCACTCCTCCTTTGGTAATGTTCCTTCGCACTCGCGGAGATGACAATTGTTCTCGAGCTTGCCCTTTCTTCTTTTCCACGCGTGGTTGGTCTGAGTGGAGTGCTGTCTGGGTGTCACATCACGCAAATCACAATACGTAACAATGCCAAATAACGATATATAATATCATGGAAAGATTAAGATTAAATATAAGAAAAACGATATATATATAAAATCATATTATAACATATAATATAAATAAAACAAATTAATATAATATATAAAGATTAATATTAATATGAATAATTATAAATTATATATAAATAATAATAAAATATATATAAGGATAGATACATATATTACAAGAATAAGAAACATAGATAATATATAAATAAAAATAAAATGATATAAATATGGAAATAATAAATAAATAAAAAAATCAATAGTATAACATAAATATAATATTGTTATGTATTATAATAAATAAAATATAAATAATATATAATATATATATAAATAAAATATATAAAATCACTAATCGACAATATATATTACATCTAAATCAATCTATGATTATCTATCATAATTATCTCTACTAAATCTCATATACTCTACTCTCTCTCATCTCTTCATCTCTACATCAATCATAATATAATAATATATTAAAAAAGAGATATATATATATAATATATAATATATATTATAAACAAATATTATATAAAATAATAAAAACATAAAAAAAAAATATAATATAATATATTATATATATATGATAAAAACAGAAACATAATAATATATATAAATAATATAATAAAGAAAGTATTATATGTATATAAAAAAAATACATTATAATAATATAAAACACAAAAATATTATAATATTACAAATATATAAAATATTAATTATAGTATAGAAAAAAATACATATAGAATATATAATATATAATAACAAAAAAACATAAACAAACACAACATAATTACATACATATATATACTAACATTCTACTCTAATCACAACACACACACACAACATATCATAATCTATACTCATATTCTATCACACACATCATCAATAATCTACTCTATCACATATCGTATCTTCTCTCATCTCTACTCATCTCTCTCTCTCTCTCTAGCATCTGTATATAATTATATAAATTAAATAATATATAATAATAAACTCATATATATATATATATTTAAAACAAAATATGATAAATCAAAAAATAATATAAAATATACAACAAAATAATATATGTAAAAAAAATAAAATACATTGTGTGTGATGTATATACAATAGTAGATAATATAAAGTAATAGTGATATTTAAAATCATAACAAAATAAATAAATACATCAGTAGGATAAATATATATATAATATATAATAATATATAATTATGATATATATAAAATAAAAATATTATTATATATTATATATATATATATTACTATTAAAAATATTATATAAGGAACATAAATTATAGAATAAATATTACTATCTATTATGTATATAAGAAGTGAGCTTATGGAGATTAGTTTGGTCAAGTTTGAATTACATTAGTTAATAACTGATATGATAGTGATCGTAATGATTAATGGTACATCAAATTTTTCCATAGGAATAATGGCGCTAAGTGTGTTATCGTGGGTATGCGTTGTAGTGTGTTATGTGTGTGGTTATGTGTGTGTTGTCGTGTGTATGGTGTGTGCCTTACCTGTGATGGTGTGTGTTGTATCTATATATACCGTACCTAACGTAGTCTGCCGAATACAACATCCACACATAAATACACATCTCCACATACATACCAGTACACATACGTCTATGCACACACACATTACGTTTGTGTATCGCTCTGTGTACGTTCCTTCATCTGTGTCGGTATTTCTGTGTGCATTATCGTTGAAGAAGTTTTCCTTGCATAATCTTTGAGGGAAAATCTTCTCCTCTCCGTCCAGCTGTTGCTAACTGCGCCAGTCAGTTGCAAGGACGGTCAAAGAGCGGCTCGTGACTGCAGGAGAGGAATGCAGCTTCCGTTTGATGTGGGGTTGGGGGTGAGTTTGGGTTTGGGATTGAGCTTGGAATCTACTTTGGGATTGAGATTGGGATTGAGTTTGGGATTGAGATTGGGATTGAGTTTGGGATTACGTTGGGAGAGAGTTTGGGTTTGGGATT
>NW_020872064.1:335936-343436 GCF_003789085.1 Penaeus vannamei | reverse complement strand
CTCGTTTTTTTCAAAATTCGTTCGTTGTCTTCCACAATGCGTTCGTTTTCTCTTCAAATTTTATCCGTTTTCTTTTACATTTCGTTCGTCTTCTCATGAAATTCGCTCGTTTTCTTTCACAATTCATTCGCTGTCTTCCACAATGCGTTCGTTTTCTCTTCAAATTTCTTTCGCTTTCCTTCACATCTCTTTTCGTTTTCTGTCAATTTTATTTTACTCTTTATTTTACAAGTTAATAAAGTTAAAATAATAATTTTTTTCTTTATTTTACAAGTTAATAAAGTTAAAATAATAATTTTTTTCTTTATTTTACAAGTTAATAAAGTTAAATAATTTTTTTTCTTTATTTTACAAGTTAATAAAGTTAAAATAATAATTTTTTTTCTTTATTTTACAAGTTAATAAAGTGCAGAATTTACTCTTTCCTCGCCGTTACCATCATCGATATCAATATAATTGTCAATGATAATGATAATAGTATCATAATGATGAAATAGGTAATGATATTAGAGACGATAATGATAAAGATGATAAAGATAATAATAACAATAGTAATTATAATAGATAATCATATCTAGAATTATAATGGTAATGATTATGGTTATAATGATAATGATAATAATGATTATGATAACAAGTATTATAATAATAACGACGACAATAAAAATTATAGTGATGATTACTGATAATGATAACATAAGAAATGATGATGTGGAGATAGTAACCATAATGATAATTGCTATGATGATAATGATGATAATTGTCATAATAATGATAATGATGATGTTATAATAATGATAATGACGATAATTGTTATGATAATGATAATGATGAAAAAATAATGATAATAATAATAATAACTGGGATTATAATGATAAAATATGGTAATAACAACAACTATAACAATATCAACAAGAATAACAATAACAATAATACTAGCATTAATCAGACAAAATTACAACATAGATAATTAAATTAATGAAGATGATTTTCAATCGCTCAATTTTCTGCCTGTGAGCTGAGTCGAGGAAATAAAACTTTGATTGAACTTTTATGACACAGATAAAAAGGGTTTTTTTGTGCTTTCGCTGAGTGGTAAACCTTGTATAAAGCCAGCGAGTGCTCTTCGTTGTAAAGGTCTGAAAACGTTTTGCATTGATTTATTACTACAATATTATCGTAATTATAATTATCATTATCGATATTACGACTATCATTATTATTACATTACTACTGTTATTATTACTGTTGTTGTTATTACTGTTATTATTACTATTTTTATCATTATTATCATCGTTATCATCATTATCATCATCATCGTCATTGTCATCATCATTATCATTATCATCAACAATATCATTATCATTGTCATTTTGATTATCATTATTATTATCATCTTTATCATTATTACTATTAATAATTTGTAGAAGCAAGTTTTAGTACTGTGTTAGTGTTATCATTGTTATCATTATCTTTATTGATTATTATTGGTATAGTTATAATTTATTTTTATTATCATTTTCATTATTACTATTATTTTCATTATCATCACTATTGTTATCATTATTGTCACTATCATTATAATCATTTTCATCATCATTATCGAAATCATTATTATCATTATAATCATTATCAGTATTGCTATTATCATTATTACTGTTATCATCATTTTCACTCCTTTTGTTTTTGTTATCGTCATCAGCAGCATCTTTATAATCATTATCATTATTTTCATCATCACCATCGCCAAAAAGATGATAATTAATACTATTGTTTTCTTTATCAGTATTAATATTAGCAACGGCAGTAAAAAAAAATACATCACTTACTATTGGTATAACTAACATTTTCTTTTAAATATTACCATCATCACATCTAAAAATTTAGAATTAAAAAAACAAAGATAAGATTTCATAGATACACACACACTAGACCAGTAGATAACATTAAAAGATTAAATGAAACAATATGAAATATAATGATGTGGAATAACTTAATAAGTCTCATATAAGCAGAAAATTAAATTTTATTTTGAAAGTGGAAACACAACTATGGAATAATAATGATCATGATAACAATAATGATGATAATGACAATAACGATAATAGTGATACTTATGATGATAATAATAATGTAATGATAAAATAATAATAATAATGATAATGATAATAATAATATCATATAATGATAATAATAAATGATAATGATAATAATATAATAATAATAATTACAAAAAAGAAATTTTTAGACACAATAGAAGCGGGAAATGAAAATATGTAGAATATATTAATACATTAATTTAAAAAATGAAATAATAAACAAAATAAAAAAACAATGAAATAAATCAAACATAAAACAACACAGAAGAAACATATGATAACACGGAAAAAAATAACCATACATCGAAAAAATAACAAACAAGAGGCACATAACAGAAGCAAATAAACTTAAAGAGCAAAAAACAGAAAATGAAAATAAAAAAAAAACAAATAAAACTAATAAAGAGAACACAACAGAAGCAGTGGATATCGGGGCCCAAACATGTTGCCAGATGAAGGTTTTAATTGACCAAGTTTAGCGTCACAATCAGATTTATTGCCGCGTTATGGGGTTGCCGAATGCCATTTCTCCGAGACATTATTTCGCTATAAAAGAAATGGAGAAAGAAAAAGTTATTCAATCTTCTACATTTGAGTTGTTTTGAAATCGTGTTTTTGTTTTTGGTTTTGTTTTTTTTCTTTAATTTTTTTTACGATAGTTTGTGTAAATATGTGTGTTTGTTTGTGTGTGTTTGTTTACGTGCGTGTGTGTGTTTGTTTACGTGTGTGTGTGTGTCTGTGTGCGTGATGTTTGTACGTGCGTTTGTCGGATCAAAGATATTTGTTTTGCTTTATTAATTTAATTGAATAGTGTTTTGGTGATTAATTTTATTCTAAAATGTTGAATATATCTCGGAAACCTCTAACTGCAGAGAACCCAGATCTAGAATTCTAAAATAACCCCGCTTCCTCTACGATGAATTTTTGATGTCAATTTTCTACGCCATCATTTTTGAGATTTTAGAGGGAGACTTTTATAAACTTTTATTCTTCTTCTTATCTTCTCAGCCCGCCAGGCGTGACCATAAATTCCGCTGGACGTTAATCTCCATAATTATCTCAATCATTAATTATTGATTAAAAGACACAAAGGAGCATCACTCATTTTTTTTTATTATATTAAGGGTCCCTTATTTTCGAACAGAAAGGGCTCACATTTTGATGAAAAAAAAATTCCAAGGAAAACTTCAACAATCGAATCATTGTAACATTTAATTTCACAAATTCATCTATAAATCAGTATGATCGATTGAATATTTAATTTGAAAGAGTTGACAGATGTGCCTTGCCGTCGCTATCAATTCTCAGGTAGACAAATGATTCTGGTTAATATTTAAGTTAATCTGTATCAGTTCATTGAATATAACATTAATGAATATCTGAATCAGTGCAGCGTTCTCATCAATTTATGAATTACTTGACAGATCATTCAACAAATATACAATTGATGGACGATTGAATAACAAATTCTCAGTGGATTCCAGCATCTTTGTCAGAAAAATAAGTTATCATTTGGATGATAAAGAAAGAGAGAGAGAAGCAGACAGAAAGACAGAGACAGAGTGAGACACAGACAGACAGGCAGACAGATTCACTCACTCATTCACTCACTCACTACTCATTCACTCACTTACTCACTTCACTCACTCACTCAATTCACTCACTCACTCACGCATTCACTCACTCACTCACTCACTCTCTCTCACTCACTCACTCACTCACTCACTCTCACTCTCACTCACTCACTCTCTCTCACTCACTCACTCACTCACTCTCTCAATCACTCACTCACTCTCTCTCACTCACTCACTCACTCACTCACTCACACTCTCTCACCCACTCACTCACTCACTCACTCACCACTCTCACTCACTCACTCACTCACACTCACTCTCTCACTCACTCACTCACTCTCTCACTCACTCACTCACTCACTCACTCACCCAGACAATTCACCCTAACAAAGTCAATAGCCGATCGACATACGAACACCTAGATGCATATCCACGTTCATTAGAAGGTTCTTCCTGTCCCTAACACGCAGGAAAAAGTTCCATGGAAGTTCCTCTTTCCTCAGACGTTAAACCGATGCAGCTAAAAGGAGGGAGGGAAAAAAAAGGAAAAAAAGAATAATTCCTTGTTAAAACGCCGCGCTGTAATGACCGGGCTTGTAAAGATGTAACACGCTGACGACTCGCTTCTCGTTTGTTCGCTTTTACCGAGTTCCATGCGGGGGGGAAAAATGGGTGGGAAAAAGGAGTGGAAGAGAGGGAGATAAATGAAAGGTTAAGGGAGAGAAGAGAGAGTTAAGAGAGAGAGGGAGGCAGGAGTGAGAAGAGAGGGAGATAAATGAAAGGTTAAGGGAGAGAAGGAGAGGGGGGGGAAATGGGGGGGAAAAAGGAGTGAAAGAGAGGAGATAAATGAAAGGTTAAGGGAGAGAAGGAGAGAGGGGGGAAATTGGGTGGAAAAAGGAGTGAGAAGAGGGAGATAAATGAAAGGTTAAGAGAGAAGGAGAGAGGGAGGGAGGAGGGAGAGAAAGAGAGAGAGGGAGATAAATGAAAGGTTAAGGGAGAGAGAGGAGAGAGGGAGGGAGAGGGGGAGAAAGAGAGAGAGGGAGATAAATGAAAAGTTAAGGAGAGAAGGAGAGAGGGAGGGAGAGGGGGGAAAAAGGTGGGAAAAAGAGTGAGAGAGAGGAGATAAATGAAAGGTTAAAGGGAGAGAGGAGGAGAGGGGGAAAATGGGTGGAAAAAGGAGTGAGAGAGAGGGAGATAAATGAAAGGTTAAGAGGAGAAGGAGAGAGGAGGGAGGGGGAAAATTGGTGGGAAAAGGAAGTGAGAGAGAGGGATGAAAGGAGAGAGAATGATAAATGAAAGGTTGAAGAGGAGGAGGAGGGGAGAGAAAGAGGAAGAGGAGATAATGAAAAGGAGAGAAGGAGAGAGGAGAGGGAGGGGGGTAGGTGGGAAAAAGGAATGAAAGAGAGGGAGATAAATGAAAGGTTAAGGAGAGAAGGAGAGAGGGAGGGAGAGGGGGAAAATTGGGGGAAAAAGGAGTGAAAGAGAGGGAGATAAAATGAAAGGTTAAGGGAGAGAAGGAGAGGAGGGGAGAGGGGGGAAAATGGGTGGGGAAAAAGGAGTGAAAGAGAGGGAGATAAATGAAAGGTTAAGGGAGAGAAGGAGAGAGGGAGGAGAGGGGGAAAATTGGGGGGGGAGAAGGAGAGAGAGAGAGAGAGAGGTAGATTCAAAACTGGGAAAACAGATAAACAAGATGTGATTTTCTTTCTTTTTTTCTTTCTTTCTTTTTTTGGGGGGTACATTTCCCTCTCATTCTATCTATCTATCTATATCTATCTCTATCTCTATCTCTCTATCTCTCTCTCTCTCTCTCTCTCTCTCTCTCTCTCCTCTCTCTCTCTCTCTCTCTCTCTCTCTCTCTCTCTCTCTCTCTCTCTCTCTCTCTCTCTCTCTCCCTCTCTCCCTCCTCTCTCTCTCTCCCTCTCTCTCTCTCTCTCTCTCTACCTACCTACCTACCTACCTACCCCTACTCATCTATCTATTTATACATCTAAATATTTATAACTCTATTTCTCAATCAACATCCCTCTCTATCTCCATCTATCTATTCATATCTCTTCCTCAATGAAAGTCTATAATCAGGAATCCTTCTCGACCGAAAAAAAGGAAAAAAAAGAATGAAAAAAAAAGATTACATCAAGAGACATCACGATAATTAAGTGTCCAATTCAGAAACGAGATTACCTCATTATTCAAAACCCGTATTCAGGGGTATTTGGGGGAGGGAGAGAGGGGAGAGGAAGGGAGGGAAGGTGGAGGAGAGGGAGAGGGGAAGGGAAGGAAGGTGGAGGGAGGAGAGGGAAGGGAGGGAAGGTGGAAGGAGAGGGAGAGGGGAGGGAGAGGTGGAGGGAGAAGGTAGGAATGCAAGGGAAGAGAGAGGAAGGTGCAGGGAGAGGGAAGAGAAGAGTGCAGGGAGAGGGGAAGGGAGAAGAGGTGCAGGAGAGGGGAGGAGAGGGGAAGGGAGGGAAGGGAGAGAGAGGGAGGGAAGGAGGTGCAGGGAAAGGGAAGGGAAAGGTGGAGGGAGAGGAGAGGGAAGGAAGGTGGAGGGAGAGGGGAAGGAGAAGAGGTGGAGGGAGAGGGAGGAGAAGGAAGGTGGAGGGAGGGAAGGGAAGGGAAGGAAGGAGGGAAGGTGAAGGGGAGAGAGGGGAGGGGAAGGGAGGTGCAGGGAGAGGGGAATGGAGGGAAGGTGGAGGGAGATGTTAAGGGAGGGAAGTGGAGGAGAGGGGAGGAGAAGGAAAGGAGAGGTGGAAGAGAGGGAAGGTGCAGGGAGAGGAGAAGGGAGGGAGGTGGAGGGAGATGGAGGGAGAGAGAGGGGAGGAGAGGGGTGAGGGAGAAGGAAAGGGGCGGAAGAAGAGTGGAAGGGAGGAAAGGGAGGTGGAGGAGAAGGGAAGGTGCAGGGAGAGGAGAAGAGAGAGGGTGTGTGGAAAGGATGAATGGGAAGGGAGGAGAGGGTGGAGGAGAAGGACGGAAGGGGAATAGGAGAAGGATGGAGATGGAGGAGAATTGACGGGGGAGGGAGAAGGAGGGGAACGGAGTAGAAAGGGAGGAGGTGGGGGAGGAAGGAGAAAAAGGAAGATATCAGGAGGAGGTGAAAAGAAAGGGAGACCTAGAGGGAAAGGAAGAAGGCAGGGAGATAGAAAAAGGGAAGAGGAGGAGGTTGAAAGGAAAGAGGAAGAACGAGAAGAAAAGGAAATAGGCGGAGATCGAGAAGACGAAGAATCGAAAAAAAAGGAACAAAGAGAGGAGGAGAATAAAGAGGAAAGGAGGGAAAAAGTAAAAGGAAAAAAAAATAAAAGGACGAAAGGAAGGGATAAAGAAGAAGAGGGGAAACGCAGAATCGAATACCAATCAGTGTTCATAAGGGAGAAATTATGACTATTAGTGTGTGATTCGAATCGTATTCCCTAGCGACGAAGAAGAGGCCGATGCCAACTAGTATTTTTGCGGTCTTATTTTACCCGTACTTCATAGAGACGGGAGAGAGAGAGAGAGAATTTACTTCTCATTACCTCACAATGTTGTATAATGGCCTCACAAACTCGTGCTTTTTATTGTTATTATTCGGGTTACACAACTCTTTCCCTTTTTACACCTTCATTTATATTCGTTTCGCTAAAAATGGTCTTATTAAATAGCTTTTAACCCCTATCATCCATGTATAGAGAGACTTTCATGCCATATACATATATGCATATACTTGCGCCCGATCATAAATATCCTTAACTATCTCAAATTGCTAGCTTTTTTCTGAACCTTTCCTTCGCATAGAGGAGAATTAAATAAAAATAGAATAAAATAGCGCAAAGCCAAGGATATGGAGCCTACACATC
>NW_020872064.1:325936-328436 GCF_003789085.1 Penaeus vannamei | reverse complement strand
TACAAAACAGATTCATTCATATATACTTACTATCTATTATTAACGCAAATCATTAAAAAAACAACTACGAAACAGACTCATTCATACAAATTTAAAATCTATTCCTTAACGTAAACTATTATAAAAAAAAAAAAAAACTTTTACAAAACACACACTCATTCAAAGAAACTTACTATCTATTCATGAACGTAAAACTATTTAAAAAAACTATTTTCAAAACAGACTCATTCATATAAACTTTACTATCTATCATTAACGCAAGCCATTAAAAAAAAAACTAGAAAACAGACTCATTGATATAAATTTTTAAAATCTATTCCTTTAACGTAAACTATTAAAAAAAAACTTTTACAAAACAGACTCATTCATATAAATTACTATCCATTCATTAAACGTAAACTATTTTTTTAAANATGTTCACCAACAACCGTTGAAAATGTTTCACCAAGGTCTTCGCTGTAACTGACCCGTTCCTAAGTAAGGATGCCAATCACCAACTGGTATAATCTCGAGGGAAAAGGTCTTGAATGATTCAAAGTCGAAGTTGGTGCCATATCCATCTGGACGTCAGGGACATGTTTTGCAGAGAAACATGCTTCCTAAACCCCGGGAACATGCGGTAGGGCGGCCAGTTCCTTTCCGCCCCGACTTTGACCCCAGTATGCTGACGTCGGCATACCAGCGCTCATTCACAGCTGAGTCGACTGACTGAGAGGGGCAGCCGGGCGCGAACCCAGGACCGTGCGATTGCAAAGCCAGCGTTCTACCACTGAGCCATGCCACCTCCTTGAATCATTAATGCAATCAGATATTCCAGCACACACATGGGAATGGGGGGGGGGATGTGTCGATTATCATCAAAAGAGTTTCGAAAGATTGATGTCTGATGGCATTTCTTTGTCAGACGACAAAATGATAAGGTGGTCTATGAGAATCGAGGATGTATAACAGTTTTCCAGACCATTCTTACGGCTGGCAGTGGTATCATCATCCAATCAGCATCTAGGACGAGCAGTGACGTCATCTGCCCGGTTTGTTGAACACGAATATTCATATAAACAAACATGCAAATACACATAAATAAATCCCTATCCGTCTATCTATCTGATAAATATGCAATTATCTATATACATCTATCTGGTAGATATGCATATCTAGACTGACAGATATGAATCTATTTCAGTATACATATATACTGGTTTATAAGAATATTCATTGGGTCGATTACCGTCTCCCCGTCCAGGCTATGAGTTCTATTTCTTAATGTCACACACACACACACACACACACACACACACACACACACACACACACACACACACACACACACACACACACACTTATATGATAACTTTGTAAAGTAACAATTTTACACTTGTAACTAAAACTTTACTTAAGTGAGAGAGAGAGTGACAGAGACAGAGACAGACAGAGACAAAGACAGAGACAGAGACAGAGAACAACAACAACAAAATAAAAATAAAGGAAGAGAGAACGAAAGACAAGACATGAGGCTCCGAGCGAATTCCGAGTCGAGCGGTTTCGAACAGAATAACAACGGAAACTGCACGATGGATAGATGGAGCAAGAGCTTAGATAACTTTCACATTAAAACGTGAGTGACCATTGAAACGTGTGCTACTATTATTTATGCAGAAGAGAGAGAGAGAGAGAGAGAGAGAGAGAGAGAGAGAGAGAGAGAGAGAGAGAGAGAGAGAGAGAGAGAGAGAGAGAGAGAGAGAGAGAGAGAGAGAGAGAGAGAGAGAGAGCACCGCAGTCATTATAGTTCCTTTGTTACTGCTGTTGCATGTCCCTATCGATCATCATTGTGGAAGTGTCGATCTAATCAGAGAATTCCTCATACTAAATTTAGAGAGAGAGAAAGAGAGAGAGAGAGTGAGATTCGAGGAATGCCAAGTTTCGGATAATTATTTCAAATTCCGCTTATTAGCTGTGGGTTTTGCAAGCCCAGAGAGAGAGAGAGAGAGAGAGAGAGAGAGAGAGAGAGAGAGAGAGAGAGAGAGAGAGAGAGAGAGAGAGAGAGAGAGAGAGAGAGAGAGAGAGAGAGAGAGAGAGAGAGAGGGAGAGAGAGAGGAGGGAGAGATAATATCATTATCATTACCATCATTATTCTCATGATTTTTTTTATCATGATCGTTATTATTATTACTACTATTATTATCATTATTACCATTATTATTATTATCATTATTACTATTACTACTATTATCATTGTTAGTTATTATCATCATCATTATTATAATTATTATCATCGTTATCATCATCATTATCATAATTATTATCATCGTTATCATCATCATTATCATCACCTTTATTATTATTTTTATCATTACCATTTATATGATCATGACGATTATTATTGTTATTGTTATTATCATTATTATTATTGTTGTTGTTGTTACCATCACCATTATTCTTATTGTTGTTATTAATGTTATTATTGTTATTATTATTATCATCATCATTATTATTACCGCCA